>CM060109.1:5398654-5403654 GCA_030522415.1 Channallabes apus
ATGTTGTACTGTACGATTGATTGTTCACCTTTTATCCATTGATGAATTTCTGACAAGTGAATGGAAGATTATTTTGCTCTACACCGCCATCAGACATTCCTGTTTTTCCACTTTTGCAGAGATTGTGACAGCTTTCAGGCTTAGAGGCCATTTTCAGCACCTACAGTAGATCCTGTAACTCAGATACATTTAAGCTTGTAGCAATCTTTCATTAACATTGTAGTTTGTGCGGTTTTCTGATATTTCTGCCAACATTGTTACAGATAAGATTATACTGTATATCCCATAATCTCATACTCCATTACACCTATACCGAATGGCAACTACGCTAATTCTCCCCATCTGTTCTGTATTTCTCTACCCATCCCGAGGCATCGGGAGATTTTGCCAGCTTCAGTAGACAAAGGCCGACCCTGCGAGGTTCCTGAGGCATCCAGAGAAGGACCAGCTCCAGCTGGATTCAGCTTTATGATGGTTGGAGCTACACATGCTGCTCCTGTGCTTCCAGTGATCCAGACCTCATCTGCCCTCTGCACCTACTGACTCGTCCCTATGCTGAACTGGTCTTCATGTCAATTTAAATAATTTCTGTCATATTGAATTTTCACCTGCACAACACACAAGATGTTATATCATTTCTATCTGTTATCACCCAAATGAGGATGGGTTCCCTGTTGAGTCTGGTTCCTCTCAAGGTTTCTTCCTAATGACATCTCAGGGAGTTTTTCCTTGCCACCATCGCCGTCACCCTTGGCTTGTTCATCAGAGACATTTCATTCATTCATCTCATTATTATTATCTACACATTTATCTCACACATACACACTTCCAATTATTTTCTTTTCTAAAATTTTTTACATTTTTTGTACATTTTCTTTCATTTTTGTGAAGCTCTGCTCAACCTTTTTCTGTAGAGCATACTTCAAATGATTATATCTTATTGACAAATGTAGCAATTGTTTGAGGTATGCTATATCCACTAGATATTGCTGTGTCTTTAAATACTATAGGCAGTTGTGCCATTGTGACACTTTAAGTTTTACGTTATTCTGATTTCTATTTATTTATTGTAAATATTCAAACATTGATACTTTGAGAGTTTTGAATAAATCATGTGTACAAAAATTTCTCTTGTATTTAAAAAAGAAACATAACATTTTTTTTCCTGGTAAAGAAAATTATAATCTTTATATAATCTTTATATATCTTTATCATTAAATAAATCACATGTTTAAAAAAAAATTACATAAAATGTTATTTGTAGAAAATCTGTAAATGTTTGTAAAATAAATGATTCATGTGTTTTTATTAAAATCTCAGAAATAGAAATTGTGTTAAAAATCACCTGAAATTTAATCATATCTTATAAAAAAAATAGTCAGACGTGAATCGTGTGACTGTGCCGCTACATTTTAGTAAACATGGACACTAACCAAAACAAATAACATGAAATAAACTGAGATTTCTTACATAAATTCATTAGGATCTGTTCTTGATCCTATTGTAGAGATTGGAGAATACAGTAACTGATAACGTGAGTCTGGAAATACTTGCGTGAATAAATAAGACACCGTGTTCCTCTAAACCAGGAGTGAAGACTACACAGTTCTCGTCAGGGTCTCGACTCCTGGAAATGTCGCGTTTTAAAGCATTTATCATGATGCACCCTGTTTCAGTGTCTAGAACATACTATTTCTCCATCCCAGTTCAACATAAGTATAAAATACCTATTAGACATCACCTCATGATTCTAAATATGATCAATACAAATTACAAACCAACATCTCATGCAATGTCGTTTTACAGAGTTGTTTCAAGTTTCAAGTTATGAAAAAAAAAATTTATTCCCTCAACCATGAAATATCTGGATCATTTTTGTAAATAAATAAAATAATAAATGAACAGCCAATTGTATCATGTAAATTTCCTGAACATTTTAAGAAGAAAAAAATAACTTTTTTCACTTATTTTATTCACTTATAACATATTCATATATATTTTTCCCAATAAAGTTGTGATTCTACTTTGAAAGTAAAGCCAGTTTACTCAAATTTTGAAATTTACAAAACGCTAATACAAAAAGCTAGCTAGCTAAGACAAAGATTTCAGTGTCACATGCTAGTTAGCAACATATACATAGCTACTGTATAATTCTATTAAATTTCTCATATAAAGCATAGATCGCTAATACAAACAGCTAGCTAAAACAAAACTTTTAATAACAAAGGGAGATAGTAACATGAAAAAAGCTGTAAATTAAATAAAAAACAGCTAGCAAGTAAGTACAAAGTTAGCTAGCTAATAGCTAATAAAAACAATGCTTCAATTATCATACACTAGTTATTAACGTTTACAATGCTATGATTTAAATTAATTTACTCGTAAAAACAGCTAGCTAGTACAAACATTTAACAAGCAAAATCAAAGCTTTAAAAAAAACATGAGCTAGTTAGTACAGTAACATGTAAATAATTGTCATTTACATTAAATTTCTCATTAAAAACAGCTAGCTAACAAATACAAAGTTAGCTACTACAAAGTCTAACATAAATCTTTAAATACTGTAAGCTAATTAGCAACATTTACATAGTTATACTATAGTAATTACTATTATTAGTTTGCATGCTAACCACTTTTTGTTGTATTTTTTGGTGTAAAAATTGTCTTTCTTTTTTTTTAGGAGCAGAATACAAGTTAGCAAATTTTAATTTTAGTGAATAAATACAATAAATGAGCAAAATGACACTGTGGTTGTGGAATCACGCAGACCGTGTGTATATTAATGTTCCTGAACGCTCACGCTGTCTAGCCAACTGGCTTACACTTTGGTGATGTTTTGATGCTAAACGCTGTTTTGATGCTAAACGCTCATTCCTGATTACTAACTGAGACGTTAACTGTTTAGTTTTAATCTCTGAAGACAACTGCCATGTGAATTAGTTACTTAATAAAAGTTAGAGCCCATAATCACGGCTTTCAAATAATAAATAACTGCTGTAATTACAACCGCAATTAGTCATCTTTTATTGCAGCAGTCAGTACAAATAGTTTTTCTCACCCTCACAGTCTAATCATAGATGCGCAAATCCTGATGCGATGATGAGGTCAGTGTCAGATCGGATTCACCATCGTTTCTAATCTGATGTGTTTTTATGTGCTGGGAATGTATATGACTATGCAGAAGAACCTGGGACATAATTTTACTTCTTATGTGGAGCAGAGCTTAAAGTCTGAACTAATACTGAAGCACATATTCTTCAGGGAAAACAAAATTCTAAGCAACTAATGACAAAGAACCTAAATAAGATGACTGACCAGCAAACTAAAAAGCAAATGAAGAATTTAACATGGGAAAAGAGACTGCAGAAATAGAACAAGGAACATCTCTTAAATTCTAGCTATTCTCATAATAACAAGCGGTATTCCAATAGCGACTGTACATATGATTAGGTTTCTTTTGGTGTTTGTATTAGATTCCTATTTATTCATCTTGTTAGTTACTTTGTGGAAATTAGCACCACCAAATATTGTAATAAAAACGCAAAACATAAAGTGGAGATTAATATTTGTATAATTTTATTCATATTTTATATCCTTATTTGAATATTTTTTTCATACTCTTTTTCATTTTATTATTATATTCAAATGTTCATATTCTTTATTTGAAAAAAACTCAATTTTTTATATAAATATTTAAGTCATGGGCAGTTGTACAAGCGTTTCACTGCATATCACACGGTGTATGACTGTGTATGTGAAAATTTGACTAAGAGACCATTTAAAGGCTCAAAAACCCTTTGCAGGTGTTTCAGTAAATTAGCTAATTAGAGCGTGACACCATGAGTCTCCAACTTTTTCACAATATTTAAATTTTTTGAGATTTTTGGGTTTTCATTGTTTGTAAGCCACAATAATCAAAATTAAAAGAAATAAACACTTGAAATATATCAGTCCATGTGTAATGAATCTATATAATTTGTTTCACTTTTCAAATTGAATTACTGAAATAAATAAACTTTTCAATGATATTCTATCTTAATGAGATGCACATTTATATATGGATTTTGTTACAATTCTAAACAAACTTGCAAATAGCACACAGGAAACTGTGATGCCTCCAAGTGTATGATTAGTTTATAGCACCACCTGTAGGATTATAGAGGAACTATTTTTTTTATTAATTTTCGAGAGTGTCACGATACATGAATTGACACACAAAATAATCACAAGACATCAATGAATCGATTCCCCCCCCCCCCCCCCTCCCAATCTCCCCCAACCCTGAATACAGGATAAAGCGGTATAGACGATGAGTGAGTGTGTGTAATTTTATTGTGCATTATCTTTCCCTTGTTCTCGAGAGGCTAAGACGAAATAAGGATTGTACCTTTAAATTGTTAAATTGTACCTAAGTATATACACTACCGTCCAAAAGTTTTAGATCACTTGCAAATTTCTTTGTTTTTGTTTAGTGATTTATTTTCTACATTCTACAACAATACTGGGGATTTCAAAACTATAAAATAACACATATGGAATTAGGTAATTACGTAACAACAAGAAAAACACCAGTTAGTTGTTATTGTAAGACACAGAGGTCGGCCTTTCTGTAATAGTTCTTGCAAGAACAGAGTTGTGTCAAGTGCATTTGCAAAATCCGTCCAGCACCATAATGAAACTGTCTCTCATGAAGGCCGTCCCAGGAGGACGAGACCAAAACCTCCCTCTGCTGCAGACGAGAAGTTCATTTAGAGTTATCAGCCTGAAAAATGACCAATTAACAGCAGCTCAGATTAGAGGCGTTATGAAGTCTTTACAGAGCAGAAGTAGCAGAAACATCTCAATATCAACTGTTCAAAGGAGATTCATGCAGTTTTTGGACGCCTTCAGCAAAACTTTACAATGTAGAAAGAAATAAACATCAGGAACCATCATGGAGTTAGAAAGTGTTCTAAAACTTTTGAACGATAGTGTATGACATTAAAATCTTGAATCTTAAC
>CM060109.1:5406154-5586154 GCA_030522415.1 Channallabes apus
CGTTATATTGTGCTACTTTTATTAAATATTAATAACCTGTGTGAATTTCATATCGTTAAAGTAGTACTAATTTTACAAAACCTAGCTAGCATAGTTAGCTAAATGTTAAGCAGTACTGTTAGCATTAAATGTTTGTGGTAAATTAACACTCGGTTAACAAGATGAAATTAACAAATGTTAATAAGTAATAACTTTAAAATTAACAAAATATACAAATATAAAGCAAAAGTATATAATTTCATAAGATTTTTTTTAAAAGGATAATATTAATTGTATTGTTTATTAAAACAACAGTATTTAGTTCTAGTTTATTGACATGTAAATAACAAAAGTAATAAATAATAATAATAACAGTAAAGTAATAAAAAATATATAAAGTAGCAAATATAAAGTAAAAATATACATTTTGTATAATTCTTTAAAAGTTTATTCAAGTTTTTAGTGTGCATAACTGTGAAGTATATTATTATGTAAACAAGCTGTTTAAAGAAGGATTATATGAATAATTTGTTGTAGACATTTTGTTTTTAAAATGTCTAATTTCTCTCCAAACAGGTTAAAGCATGAGACTGGAAGAAACTGGAAGACTTTTAAAGTATTAAATTGAACTCGACTTAAAAAAAAAAAAACATTTTAGTTTGTAAGATGTTAGCGTTTAGCCTATGCTAAGCTAGCACACCAGACTAACATTCCAAATCTAGCTATATATCGAGCTTCTGTGCGTTTGCATTCATTCCTGTTCGTCACCGTGGCAGTGGACAGTTCACTATATGGGCACTCGCAGCCCTAAAATCTACTAATCTCCGTGTTATTAACGATGAACAGAATAATTAACAGCATTTTTGTTTTCAAAATTTGTGTCTAAACAAAAAAATTTAATTATTAGCGGGTAAAAAGTGGAAGACTTTTAACCTGTTTTTAAATAGCTAATCTTAAAATTTAAGCTTATTAATTTAATAATTAATGGTGTAATATGTAAATTAGGGAATATCATTAATTATTCATGACATGTAGGCATGGTTATGGGAATGAATAATGTAATTCTGGAGCTTGGTTAAAGACATTGAGGATTTTAAAATGTAATAAGATAATACATTTTTATTAACGTGTCAGGAAGCAAATGTTCATAATAAAGATGAGATTTGATTCAGGAACCTAATTTGTCGCCTCGCCCGTTTTCAGAGGTCCTGAGGGAGCTGAACGACGTTTACGAGAAGCACATGCAGGAATCGGACCCCCTCCAGAGGCGGCGTCTCCTCCAGCACATCCAGCGCTCCCTGGCCCTTACCCAAGAGCTGGGAGACGAGAAGCTCCAGATTGCTGGTCAGATGGTGGAGATGGTGGAGAACCGCACCCGTCAGTTCGAGTGGCAAGTGGAGCTTTTCCAGGCATGTCAGAGTTCCCCGGAGAGCACCGTATCTGTCGGGAGCACTGCTTCTCCTGCGGTGATGGCGGTAAATGTGACGCCGCTTCCCACGCCATTGATGTCTTTAGGGAAAGGTGGGGCGGACAGAAAGCGAGAGGAGACACCGGGGTCGTGCGATAAGTCGAGCGGGAAACGGGTGCGCAGACAAAAGAGCGGCTCGGAAAACCGGGACAACTCGAATTACGGTATGGAGCACGACGACGAGACGGTAAGCGCCGTCGTCACGCCGAAAGAGAAGAAGCCCAGGACGTCGTCAACTGCGAAAAAGAAGAAGAGGTCAAAATCGAAACAAGAGAGAGAAGCTTCCCCGACCGACCTTCCCATCGACCCGAACGAGCCCACGTACTGCCTGTGCGAGCAGGTCTCCTACGGAGAGATGATCTGTTGCGATAACGACAAGTGCACCATCGAATGGTTCCACTTCTCCTGTGTCGACCTGCACCACAAACCCAAGGGGAAGTGGTACTGCCCCAAGTGCAGAGGCGACAACGAGAAGACTATGGACAAAACCCTCGAGCGGGCTAAAAAGGAGAGAACCTATAGTAGATAGTCTCTCTCTCTCTCTCACACGCACACACACGCAGTGCCTTTAATAATGAAGACGATTCATTTTACACTTTGGAGAAGAAGACAAAAGAGCATTAAACAAAAACACCAGCTTAATTGTTATTAATATTATTATTAATTTAATTCTTTAACTCTGTACAATACATATCACGTGTCTGTGTGTTTATTACAGAAAAAAGTTCCTACGTTTCCTTTCCAAGATAAACGAGCAGCGGTTTTAGTTCCAGTACGTTTGGAAACTATCATACAAACAGATTTGCTCCGACTCGCACATATTTTCTTACACGTTTCCATAACTTTCTATAAATTTGATTCTGTAAAGCTGATTAGCGACAATGGCCACTGGTTAAAATGCTATGAAAAATAAAATCGGATGGAATTAAAATACGTAGTTGTTCGATGTTTGCGATGTTCTTGCATTTTTTTTTACTCTCTTTATTTTAATCTTCATGATGAGAAGGCGTTGTAATAAGTTTGTGTTACATTTTTCTTTTTTTAACCGCTTATTACTGTTAAATGTTTTTTTTTTTTTTATGTAGAAATTCTTGTTTCAGATAAATACACACATGAGACTGGAGTTCTTCTTCAAGCTGCATGACTCCCAGAACTCTTAATATTCACACGATATCACAGTTTCATATCAATATTTTTTATTGTATCTCTCTTTACGTCTTATTCAGTGCCACAGCTACAATAAAATCTGAATTATATGCATCATGTGTTGTGGATTTTATTTTATTTTTCTTTTGTCATGTAAGCACAAAGTCTGAAGCTGCTTCAGTGTTTTCAGCTCTTTGTGTCAGATGTTACTCTGGTCTACTGAAGTATAATTACAAGCATTTCTTAAGAGTCAAAGACTTTTATTGTCAATTACATTAAAGGTTGACAGAAAGAGTCTTTGCAGTTAATTGTTCATTTTCAAGACCTCTACAACTCACCCTGATGTGCTGTCAATCAACTTCTGGCCACACCCTGACTGATGGCGCAGCCCACTCTTACATAATCAATACTTGTCACAATTTGAGGTTTTTGTTTGTCCTCCCGCCTCTTGAGGATCGACCACAAGTTCTCGATGTGATTGCAGTCTGAGGAGTTTCCCGGCCATCAACCCAAAATTTCCATGTTTTGTTCCCCAAGACGCTTAGTTATCACTTGTGTCTTTCCACTTGGGTGGTGTCATGATGCGTCACTGTGGGTAAAATCGCTGGAGTGTCACCCGGCGCGGTCGTCTGCACCTGTACATCTGCGTACATCCCACTGTGGGGCGAATAAAGAGAAATAAGTCTTATCTAATCTTATCGATGGGTTGTGTGTTCTGAGATGCTCTTCTCTTAACGTAACGAGTCGTAACGAGCTGTTATTTAATTTACTGCTGTTCTCCTCTGACCTCAGTGTATCTGTACAGTATTATCTGTACATCAGTGTCTCTTAGTGAACAGCGAGTGTGTTTCTCCCTCAGTCAGTCTCTCTGATCTGAGATACTCGTGGTTTTATGCGGCGTGAAGAGGAAAGAAAAAACATTTCCCGTTGTTCTTTAAACTGTGCTCTGAATCTCTGAAACCACACACACACACCAAAGCAAACCCAGGGCACATCTTGGGTTCTCAGCATAACTGTTTTGTTTATTTACACGTGCTGGAAAAAATTTTACATACAGTATATAATCCATCATGTGCCTTATATACACACACACACACATTCATTCACAAAACAGCACCACACCAAGGAGTAGGAATATGAAAAACAATAGTGTGTGTATATATATTTCTATATAATTATACATATCTCTCAAACACCAACATGTTTATTTTCACTATATTTCACTCTTGAGCTCAAGTGTTTATATTCAGGGACTCGTGTGTGTGTGTGTGTGTGTGTGTGTGTGTGTGTGTGTGTGTGTGTGTGTGTGTGTGATTTTCACACTGGATCGTGCAGGAGAAACACAGAACCACGATCCTGTATGTTAAGTAAAGTGCAAAAAGTTTGTTTTTTTAAAAAGGAGTGTGTGTGTGTGTGTGTGTGTGTGTGTGTGTGAGGTCAGCTGCCCCTCCAGCTCTGCTCGACGATGGCCGACACCCGCTTCTCGTACTCGCGCTTGTTCTCCTGGTACAGCTGCGCCGCCTGGCTGTTGGCCGGACTGTTCGGGTTTGGCTCGTCCAGGAGAGACTGTGGAGGAAGAGGAGCGTGACGTTTACACACACACACACACTCACGTATGAAGGGGTAAGTAAGCAGGTGTACACACACCTGGATGGAGGTGAGGATGGACGACACGTCATACGTCGGGCTCCAACGATTCTGAAGGATGTCCAGACAAATACTCCCGTCTGCATACACTGCTCAGGGGGGGGGACAGAGAGATTAGAGAACAAGAAAGATGGACAGAGAGGGAGACAGATTAAGAGAGAGGCACTGTGTGTGTGTGTGTGTGTGTGTGTGTGTGTGTGTGTGTGTGTGTGTGTTCTCACTGTAACTGTGAGCTGTAACTCACCGTTCGGGTGGAACATCTTGGAGACAAATCTGACGGCCGGAGGTTTGTTGGGGTATTCCTCTGTAAACTCCACCGTCAGTTTAAACGTTCCTACACACACACACACACACACACACACACACATTACAAAAAAAATCAATTTATAAACTCTGTTCTAAATGAGACACATCACTTACCATCTTCAAACGGCGTTCCCTCGGGACTGTGGGACACACACACACACACACACACACAACAAAAGTGACACTTTAAATTCAATACATAGAACATAAACTTGCGTGATGTGTGACATCTCGGTGTGACTGTGTGTCAGTACGTAGTGTGTGTGTGTGTGTGTGTGTGTGTGTGATCATGTATTTCATTTATACTCGACAGAAAAACAAGCAAATACAAACAATTTTATACAAATAATGAAATATGAAGGCCATTCGAGTCAAACCGGGACTTGGAGCTTTTACACCTAAACTCCCGGTTTGACTTGAACGGCCCTCTGCACTCCCTCTCGTACCCGAATATGACGGCGTTCCACATCATGATGTTGTTCTCTGATGGGGCTCCACTCACACCGGCTGGAGGATCCGCCTGGAGCCTAAACACACACACACACACACACACACAGCTTTAATGGTGTAATTTAATACATAATCAATAGCAAAAACAGTCACAACAGTGGGTTTATCAAGAAGATTTTATTCAAGTCTAGTGTTTAGACCAAGTCTAATTTCCACCTGTCTCAGTGTGTGTGTGACTAATCAAACATCAATGAAGTTTTAATATAGAAACCATAATTCTACCAATTAAGTTTAAACATTAAAAATTATTTATTTAATATAAACAACACAAAAACACAACATTATAATTCACTCTTCTGAATAGACAGGCTAGTTTCGGGGAGGAAAATCCTCAATCCCAACTCTATTCCGTCAATCCCCGCCTCCTGCACCAGGATTGGCTAGAATTTCATATCCGAGCTTCTGATTGGCTGTGACTGCTCGTGACTAACCAATCACCGGAGACAAGGCGGGATTTCCCCCCGAATACAGGTATGTTTTATGAAAATCGAAACCGGCTTTTTTTTTCTTTATAAAACACTAAAGTCTCACCTTTTGAAGTCCCTCATGAGTCTGCGGCGCGCGGGGGTGGACATGACGAGGGGGGAGGGGCAGATTATAATGTGTATAAAAATAACCAAACACTCCGACAAAGTAAATAAAGAAACAACTAGAGCTAAAAGCGACCGACCGAAAACACACACACACACACACACACACCGTGATGACGAATGAGTGATCAGGAATAAACCACTTCTTCACCACAGAGGAGTGTGTGTGTGTGTGTGTGTTAATAAAGTGATGTGTGTTGTTGTCAGAAAGATTAAATGTGTTTATTAGGAATAAATGTGTGTTAATCTCACTTTGCTGTGTGTGTGTGTGTGTGTAAAAGAATCTCCCACAGTGCGCTACAGATTAGTACAGTCTGTATGGGAGTCGCAGGAGTGACGTCATCATCTGTGTTTGTAATGCGGAAGTGCTGTGGGGGAAAGGTCAATGACCTCTGGTTCTGTGAGCTCTGAGAGAGAGAGAGAGAGAGAGAAAGAAGGAGGAAAGGATACAGAAGGAGAGACAGATCAGAGAACAAGAACGAGCGAGACAGAGAGAGTGGAGACAAGAGAGACAGAAAGATAAGAGAGACAGAAAGAGGGGAGACAGAAAGAGGGGAGACAGAGAGATAAGAGAGACAGATGCCAGAAAAGGTCATGTGACCTGATAATGTCCAGCTTGAGTCCCTATTTGGGAGTGATGGGCGTGTCAGGGTAAGAAGGGAAGCACATGAAGCGATGCACCATCATGCATAGTGTCCAGTGTACAAGTCCTCTGGAGACAGTGTTATGATCTGGGGTTGATCAGTTACTCAGGTTTAGACTCAGCAACGTTATGGGGCAATAAAATGAAGTCAGCTGATGACCTGAATCACCAGGGTATCACATTTATGGAGGTTTTCTTCTTCTTCTTCTCTGATGGAACAGGTATATTCCAGGACTCAAGAATGTGAAAGAGAAAACATTTTCACACATGACCTGGACACCACAGAGTATGTGCGGTAATCAAACATAAAGGTCTAAAGGTGAACGAACATAATCTTAAGAGTGTGCATCGTTCTATTCATGTATTTATTTATTGGGTGGGCAGTGTAATTCTCAAGCGTTTCTAAAAGACATACTGTACTTGGTCAGATGAAAAAAAGAAGAGAAAAAAGAGCCGCAAGCAAACAGTAAAAACGAAGACTTTTTGATGGGAGTAGAGTTGGAGGTGATCATCAGGTTTTTGATGTTCTTTGCATAATTTTCCTTTTTTTGTGTTTTTGGCATGACTTCAATCAGATCAAGTTGTAAACAGAAAACAACCTTTATAGGTCTGGATGATGTTTATTTCATCGTACCTTCACAGTCCACAAACAGCATTTGCCGTACCTTATTTCACGTCTCCACAAAAATCTTTTTTTTTTTTAACCAAATGTTTCAATAAGCTGACTACGTCTTAAAAACAGTGACTACACTCACTGAGCGTGAGCTACTCATTCTTGTTAGTCAGGCTTTTAGACATATACTAGCAGTAGCGCTCAGTGGTTAAGGTGTTGGATTACTGATCAGAAGGTCACAGGTTTAAACCTCAGCTTCACCCTCGGATGTATAGTGAGATTAAATAAAATGCAAGTCACTTTGGATAAGGGTGTTTGTCTGCCAAGTGCTGTGAATGTAATGTAAATACACACACCCCTAAAAACAGATCCATACATTTTGGAACACAGGTAAGGTTTTGAGTCCTGAGGGATGGCATGTGGTCATGGCCATGGGTTCAGGCAGTCGTTGACTGCAAATGATCAAAGTGCACAAAGGCAAGCCTTTTGTAATTCGTTCCATTATTAATGAGCCCCACAAAATGTTGGACACGTGCATGTTTATGAAAATGGCTCTCATTCTTAAATGTTTAAAGCCAGTTTTGTTAAACGCCTTGTATTCTTGGGTCACCGGTGTAGAGGCCAAACACCACGAAAACCTGTCTTTGTTCCAAAACTTATGGACTGAACTATACAATGGGTAAGGAAGTTAACAGGTGCATGCTGACTCTTTAACTAAAAGCAGATGACATGCATTTGTCGGTCTCTTTAGGACCCGTGGAAGAGGTGCATGGTGTGGAAGAACGTGTGGTCGTAGCGCTCCTCAGCACCGACCGAGGTATCGTCCTCCATGCTCGCCGTCTCGTCTCCGAATCCACAGAGTTGTAAGGACACGCCCGCATTCTCTCTCTCGTTCAAACCACTGTTTCCTGGTGTTGGGGGGGAAAAATATTATTTACCCTTTAAGCCTTTTATGGATGATTTTTTTTGTTTGTTTTTGCACAAGAATTTCTCAATCGGCGCTCGGAGCGTTATTCGTTAGTTCAGATATTTAGCTCAAGCATGAGAGCAGCACAAAGCCAAGTGCCTGGGTATAAGTAAGAACGATGTTGTTTTAAAGAATTAAGCAATCATAATCCCTCTGAGCGTCGACAGGATGTTAGTTTCGCGGAATAGAAGAGGATTAGTAAAGCAAATCTCGCTCACATTTCTGCGACAATTAAGTTAAACTGAAGAAACACAGACTCGGGACACACCCCATATCAGGCTGAGATGTTTAATGATAAAACAGAGTGCATCGATATTAAACACATACATTACAGCAGAGCGCTTCCGCTTCCTCAAAACTACCAGCCATGCACTGAAGACGTGTGTATTATCTACCAGTTTTACCTTCATGCTCAGGTCGATTATTGCAAAATGAACTTGTGTAACAACCCCGGTGTGTCAGTTTTATATGAATTAAACATCCAAAGCTATAAAACCCATACATTTCCCGTGTACATACTGTATGTATAATCATATAGTCTCACACACACATTTGTAAAAAGAAAGAACAGAGGAAAAAAAAAAAATACAGAACACAAGATAAGTCAAGATCAAAGGATTAAACATCCTAAATATAAACATAAGTGTATATATAAAAAACAAAAGAAGAGCTGCATTTGTTGACTACTATACGTATAGACAGAATTAGAGAAAAAGATCACGTTAAAGCTAAATGAATTCCGCTGAGACTCTAGGGCGGGGCGTAGAAGCAATTCGTTTTAGGGAAATTATTGTGCAAAAATTAAATACAAAATAGAAATGGTAATCCGATCTACGGATACAAAGTGTTAATTTTCACTCCTTAGTCTCATTTATTAATCTCTTCACACTTACAGTTTTTTATTATTTATTTGAATTTTTAATACAATTTATTTTAGGGCGCCATTATTGAGCTTTTGTCCCCATCGGCTCCCTAGTTTTATACCGTTTAATGTTTTTTAATGTAACACTTCATCTATTGCAGAAGGTGTGGGTTGTTTTTTTTTTTTCCCCCGGGAGGAGGGGTGCCATTACTTTTATTCTAAGTGAACAATTAGTCTCTTTTGTGGTAATAGTACAGGTGTGTTTTAGAATCACTTTCCTTTAAAGCTTCATTAAAATCAGTGTTTGTGTGTGTAAGTGACAAATGTGTACATAAAATCTCATTAACTCGCTGCAACAGTGTGAAATCATGTGATACTGAAATGTAAATCCTGCACGATTCTGCATGTGGGACGTGACGTTTTGTGTGTGTATTAAAATCGCGTCGCTTGGACCTACTGTGAGGAAGAAAAACAAATGAGAATCAGACAAAACACATTACTCCCCCTCCCTCTCTCACACACACACACTGAGCCCCTATGAACTCCCACTGCACGAGCACAGGTAAGGCCACTACAGGTAGGCGTAGGAGTTAGTGCAGCGGCAGGGGATCTGCATCGAAGCCACGGTGAAGATCTCCATCTCTTTAGGAGCCGGGATGGAGGAGTCCTCCATCCGCAGCCCCTCGTCCTGCTCCGCCATGCCGGTGTTAGCAAACGACCCGGTTATGGATCCGTTCCCACCTGTGGTGCCGCTCAGTGCCGGTCCGAGTTCCGCCTGGGCCATGTCCATCAGGTTCTCTCCGCCAGAGCCGTTCATCAGCTTCATGTGAAGATCCAGATCTGCAGTTGAACATGGAGTAAGCATTGATAAATGACGTGTAAAAAAATAAAATAATAAAAGTGTGTGTATGTGTGTACGTGTGTGTGTGTGGTGGTCTGGGAAAACCTACTGTGGCAGAACCAAAACTGTAAATACATTTATTTTTTTTAACGTTCTCGTGCACAGGCCTGGGGTTTAGATTCTATATGTCGATGCATTTCCTTCGTGGTAAAATTTAAATTTGGCAAAGAAGCTTGGACGGCGTCCGAGTCACAATACTCCACCGGTCCATGAGGCGGCAGCATTCCAACATTAAGCTCCAAACTGCAGAGTTACAGCCTCTTCCAGACAAATAAATCCCGACTTTTTATTCTCTAGTGGGAAAAATAAAAGCGTGCAAGAAGACACACTTCGTTGACGAACCGGATTTATCACAAGATGGGGTGGGGGGAGGGGGGTGATGTACACCAATCATCCACAACATGGTGTGTGAATATCGTCGATTGCCTCGTCACAAGTCATTGAGCGGGATATATTAGGCAGCCGGTGAATAGTGAGTAACATTCGGAGTTGATGTGTTAAAAGCAGGAAAAATGGGAAAGAGTAAGAATGAGTGACACTGACGAGGGCCAAATGGAAATAATCTCGAAGAGTCTCCAAAACAGCTGTGTTGTTCCTGTAATTCAGTTGTTAATACAGGGAACCCCCGACTTACGAACAAATTTCGTTCCGGGATCACGTTTGTAAGTCGAATTTGTTCTCAAGTCCAACGAGTCTTATACGCCTGTCCAATGTAAAGTATACCAATCCACTAGGTTAAATCAGTCACTGCCATCATGTGGCCAAAAACCGTAACTGTGCCTAAGGAAATTAATCTCATACCTGAATTTCAACAGTGTTGTCGCGGCGCCTTTAAATCATGAGGGGAATCCCAGACGCTATTTTGTCTCAGAGCTGTTTTCCACTGTATTGGACTGTGAATTCTGTTTTGTTGAGGATTTTTCTAAATTAGGATTATTCACCATCAGGACAGCTTTAAAAGAAAGACATTTTCTATCATCACGCTTCCGGACTGATTCACTGAAACCGGCGAGGCTTCCGCTGAAACCGGGTGCTTCGCGAATGGTTTTCCCAGACCTCAATACATACAAAACAACATGACATTCCTCAGACCTACCGCTAGTTCTGGCCTTTTTAAGCTGACTCGACTCGATGCAGTCGAGCGACCGCTTTCTACTGGGTGTGCTGTTGAGGAAGCCATTAAAATGTCTGAGCTGCTGCTGAATCTGGGCGTTGGACAGCACTTGAGCGCACTCTGCGAAGCCCTGGGCGTGGGCTAGGTCAGCGCCGGTCAGTCCACTAGCATTCCTCAAGCTGCGCAATGATAAAATTTGTGTGTTAGTGCTTCTGATCTACTGTAGAGATGGCTCAATCATTCACACACTCACACAAATACACATAAATCCTTTCTGTCTTTCCTAACAAGCAAGTTAAAACATGTACTGACAATTTGAAACAAATAAGAGTTTCGACTGCAACAGAAGACCTTTAATATCAGCCTGAAACCATGTACAAGTCAAAATCGAGGGAGGGGTCGAGGCAGAGGATCAAGTTATTCCAAAATACAGAAGAAAAAGATAAGGAGAACACACTTTGTTTCTTCTGTGCAAGTCCTGCGTGAAAGACACATCCAGTGCAATTTTAGTCATTATCCGTCCTGAAAATTTGGACGTTTGAACGAAGACGGCGTCTTTAAAATGGAGCAGGAGCAGCTCAATTGTTAAGGTGTTGGGCTACTGGATCAGAAGGTCCAAGGTTTAACCACCACCAAGTTGCCACTGCTGGGCCCTGAGCAATATAAGATGTACATATCTGAATGTCCTCCAAGACGAGAAACAAAGACGGATATTGGATGAGGTTTATCCAAGATGCTGCACATAAAGCTGAATTTCTCCTGAAGGCCTGAATGAAGTCTTCTTTGATTTACCATCATACCTTGTGTGTGTGGAGTTTGCATGTTCTCCTTGGTTTCCCCCTGGTTACTCTGGTTTCCTCCAACGTTAGACTAACAAGTTTGTGCGATAAACTCGCTCCACGTCCTGGGCGTATCCCACCTTGTGCCCAGAGTTGGCATGATCGTGAATGGGTGACAGAATGAGGAACTAAAGTTGTGAATTGTGGAACTTAAACAGTGAAGGACCACATGAGGGAAATGGACTGGTCCGAACTACCATACGAGACAAATGTACAGAATTTCTTCACAAGGTGGTGGCTCACTTGTATAGAATTAACTTGTGTTGCTTTATCGCTGAAGTTGTGGTTGTGTGTGTGGTGCGGTGTAATTGTACATGTGTAGAAAATTAATACCTGCTTCTAGGTGGACTTTAAAGGGAATAGAAGTCAAGTGGAAAGGAACAAGAAACTGCATCTTAGACAAAGATTCCTCCTCAGAAGTGACTCAATGAATGCAGAAAAATATCCAAGGATGCTTAGTATTAAGTATGAAGTGTTTTTTTTTTCTTCCTTTTTGAGAATGCTGATCTTTTATTCCTCTTAAGGTAAAAGATAAGAGTTTATCAGAAGTATAACACGTGAAAAAATTGAAGACAAGAACAAGTATAAAATGTTTAAGTAAAACTTACTTATTTTAGGATTTTTCTTTCCTTTAGCAACATGGACATGGGGATAAACATGGCTCATGCCTTTAACGTAAATAAAACTCTTATCTTCTGTTGCAGTCATGAAACAACTTAAAGAACATGGATGAACAAACTGCTCAGTTTCTGCACTTACCCCAACATTCAGTGACTCCTGGTTAGTTCACGGCTCCCCAATCCACAATGGAGCCATAAACATCACGCTTACTTGGTTACGCATCACAGACATTTTCATTTATTTGAATTTAACTTTTATCTTAAAATATTTATCTTTTTTTTTTTTTAAACGTATCTGTAATAATGATATATATATATATATATATATATATATATAAATAAATAAAAAAACATATCTATCTATCTATATACACATGTTATATTGACAGAATTCCTTTACCTTATTTATTTAAATTATTTATATAAAATGCATTTTAAATCATCATCATATCTTTAACTTTCTATCATTTCTTCTTAAAGTACCCCAAATTATATAGTAGACAAAATTGTGCTACATAAAAAAAAATCCAACAAAACAAATAAGGTGCACATAATTTAAAATGATGGATTTTTTTTCTTTAAAGAAATATATATTTTTTAAAAAGTACTTTTTTTTTTGTTTAAACATAAAAATAGAAACATCTTAGGCTCATTACTGTTTAAGTTTTACAAATATTGTTTACTTAAATAAATAACCCGAGTTCATTATTGATCAATATATGCAGTGCCTCCAGAAGTTACTGACCCGATGGTAATTATTGTTCTTTTTGCTGTAAAATATCAATGATAATTTTTCTTTTAATCCTTTTGAACAATAATTAAATCACGTTCAAATAAATTATTTAGATGTTCACAGAGTTATTAGAAAATGTAAAATTTTACAATTAGGGTGGCACGATTTAATAATAAGAACAAATGCATTGTGATTACTTGGACAAATACTGCAATTGTGATCTCGGCTGCAACATCCATTAAATGTACCAATTAATATTCAAATGTATTTATTTAGGCTAACAGGAAATAATTAATTTCATTGAGAAAACATTGGCCAATATTTATCAACACATTCAGAGATGGAAGGTGAGTGCATGTACTTTCATTACTGTACTCAAGTACGTTTCATGTATCTGTATTTCACTTGAGTAGTTTTATTAGAGGACACTAACTCCACTTAAAAGTACAGCAAATATCGGTACACTGCGTTGTTAAACTTCCAAACGGACTGCCTGCTGATGTGTGATTCAAACATTTAAATGATCCAAACATTTAAATGAAAAAGAATTTATTTGGAGTCGATGTTGTAGTAGACGAATTTCCACACAAAAGAATCACGGTACATGGCCTGATTATAGTTGTGATGTATTTTTTCTGTTTCCTGGATGCACTGTATAAAATGTACACGCACTTCAGGAAAAGAAAATGTATCTAAAATATACCATAAAACTATATTAATATTATATACAAACATTATTATAGTCATATTATATATAAACAATATATTGCAATACATTTAGTATTTAAATATTTATGCAAGTTTTTATTTTCCTTAAGTGTGTGTATTCTGTGCATCGCTGTATTTTGGAGAAGATAAAAATGAATGATCTGTATAAAATGGCGCAAAGAAGTATTTAGTCAGCCACCAGTTGTGGAAGTTCTCCCACTTAACAAGATGAGAGAAGCCTGTAATTTTCATCATAGGTGAACCTCAACTACGAGAGACAAAATAAGAAAAAGAAATCCAGAAAATCACATTGTAGGTAGGATTTTTAAAGAATTTATTTAAAAAATTTGGTGGGAAATAAATATTTGTTCACCTACAAACAAGCAAGATTTCTGTCTCTCACAGACCTGTAACAACTTCTTTAAGAGGCTCCTCTGTCCTCCGCTCGTTACCTGTATTAATGGCATCTGTTATCAGTATAATAGACACGTGTGGTGAGAAATCAACTGTGGGAGCAATTATTAGAAAATGGAAGACATTCAAGACCACTGATAATCTCCCTCGATCTGGGGCTCCATGCGAGATCTCACCCTGTGATGAGCTCAAGAACTGTGAGCAAAAATCCCAGAACCACACGGGGGGCGGGGCTAGTGAATGACCTGCAGAGAGCCGGGACCAAACTAACAAAGTCTACCATCAGTAACGCACTGCGCCGCCGGGGACTCAAATCCTGCAGAGCCAGCCAACTGCTTAAGACAGTACATGTCCAGGCCCGTCTGAAGTTTGCTAGAGAGCATTTGGATGATCCAGAAGAGGATTGGGAGAATGTCAGATGGTCAGGTGAAACCAAAATAGAGCTTCGTATTTGGAGGAGCAAGAATGCTGAGTCGCATCCAAAGAACACCAGACCTACTGTGAAGCATGGGGGTGGAAACATCATGCTTTGGGGCTGTTTTTCTGCTATGGGACCAGGACGACTGATCCGTGTAAAGGAAAGAATGAATGGCGCCATGTACCGTGAGATTTTAACTGAAGTATATATGTAGATAAAGTACTGAGATTTAATTTTGCTATCGACCAAATACTTATTTTCCACCATAATTTGCAAATAAATACTTTAAAAATCCTACAGTGTGATTTTCTGGATTTTTCCCCCTTATTTTGTCTCTATAATTGAGGTATACCTATGATGAAAATTACAGGCCTCTCTCATCTTGTTAAGTGGGGGAAAATGCACAATAAATACTTTTTTTGCCCCACTGTATCTGAAAATAAGAATTGAATAGTTTTACTAAATATTAAATTATTTCTCACTGAAGATAATTTTTTTTATTGAAGGGCTTTTTCCCGTCTGTGAAGCGCAACCACAAAGCGCGGCAACTCGTTAACTTACGTTTTTTAATTTGATGAAAGTTTGCTCATTCATGAGTTTATCCATCCAAATACAGTTATTTTTCATCATTCTTTAAAACATCTGACTTTCTAAAACCACAGCGCACACATTCAACAATCAAATGCATCATGAAATCAAATATCTAACATAAAACATTTTGAATAGAAATTAAAACAAACATTGATCACTTGGTTAAGACTTTCCCCACTCGAGCCCCAATTCATCTGATGAGATCAAAATAACACATTATATAAATATATATAAAAAACGAATGCGTCCACACAGATCTACGATTAAAGAGGATCACCACATTAAAAATCATTAACTTTACAAGATGTAGAATTTAGTAAGGTGGGTTTCATTAAAGTCAGATTTGTTGATGTAAGAAATCTGAAAAAACATGTGCATAAAAGGAAAACCATAGTTAGTTTTCCTTGTTAAAAATCAACATGTGCTGTGCAAGACAGGTCCAGCTGTTACTTTTTAACTTAACTTTTTAAACTGTATAATTGTGATAATTTATAAGTGTGCACAATATAATAATGTATATGAATTTATACTATTTGGAACTATTTCTGCTATTTTTCAACTAAGAAAATAATACACAAAATAGTCATTAAATACTAACGATAAGCTATTTACTTACAATTTTGGAGTCATGCTAGAATAATACAAATCAATCATTATTGAGAAAAAATATATAATTACCCTAAATATAAACAGTTTTTAATCATAAATCTTGTTTACTAAATACTACCAAATCTACAAACATAAAATAAGTAGATTTTTTAAATTTGTTTTATTATGTAATCAGCAGTGATAAACATACAACTTAACATGCTCGTTTTTTTTAGTGAGCTATTTTGCTACAAACATTAGCAATAATAAATTGCCTTTTCCTCTTAAATAAATAAAATCTAAAATGGTCAAACTGCTTTTGCTGCAGGCCATTACTGATGTTAACTTTCAAAAACATTTTTTCAATAAAACACTAAGTAAATATAACTATACATTAATAAAGACCTCTACTTGCACATACAAATGTGTTTTTTATTTTATTATTGCACCAAATTGTGATGCCCATTCTTTTAACTGATTAATGCGATTTGATTCTCAGATTTCTGTCATCTTCTGCTAGAAATTGCTTTGGCTTTTAGACGGACATCCTCACTCAGATTAAGTACTACATATGTACTACTGATTTCTTACACATCTTTAATTGTACCTGAAATACTGAGTAAAAAGTTTGAAATCGGTTGCATGTGCTTATTTTTCTATATATAGTGCAATATTAACTGCAGATAATATTTTACTTTCAAATGTTTAAGTCGATTATAAAACGTAAAAAGTAATAAAAATGTAAAGTTAAAGGGCCTTATGTCAAGAAGCTTGTCACAGTGGGCTATTTAGGGCTTCTGCTTCGGTCACATGGTGTCAAGTTCATCAGCTGAAAAATAGACAGAACTAATTATGCTACATTTAAAATCTGAGGAATCTTGACTTTTCAGAATTTTTAAGTTTTAATGCAGTACTTTGTAGGTAGGATTTGAAAAAAAAAACTAACTTTTAAGCTATAATTTTCTACTTTCTATATTATATAAAGGTAGATATTGTATTCGATGTAATATGTATTATTGCTGTATACAACAATTTAACTTACTATTTAATAATACAAAATTTCAATTAATTGCACCAAAATCTAACAGTTCTGACGCAGGTACCTACACTCATTATTCCACAATGCTAAAAATATACACCTTTTAAAACCTACTATAGAAATGATTAAAGTTCAACTTGTCTAAAGTGTTACTTAAGTGCAACACATTTTATGTAGAAGTATTTCTATAGTAGTTGCATATAAAATGTATGTATGTTAACTAATTGGTTTAGCTTGCACATGAACTTAAAGATCTGATAATATGTTTATAAATTAGTTTTTTTTTTTTTTTTTTTTTAAGTAAAGGAAGACCCAGGGACAGCCATTTGTTTAAATCTATTCATATCAAAGAATAATCTTGATGAAATAACTAAATGTCTGGTAGTTAAAGTAAAATTTAGGAGAGCAAATAGGTACACACATACTTTTTAACTAATCTAACTTAACTTTATTTCTGTCTGGACAGATTTACATGTGAGAAAATGTACATCTGAACAAATTTAAATGTATTATCTAGGAGAAATATTTCAGAACATTCAAGTTCGGTATAACATTGTAGTAAAACTTATACTAATTTCTGGGGATTTCAGGTTCTATTGGGAAATGCTTTCAGAAAGGCATAGTTTTTTTTTTTTTATTAATATGATTGTTTTAGTTGAAATTAAGATTTTCAACTATACTATAAAATATACTCCAGAATTTCGAGACCCACCCAGTTCAGATGTTTAGAAAATTCAATTTAGTAACTACAAAAAATTATAGAACTGAATGAAGTTGATTTATGATGGATGCATTCGTTTTTTTTTCCTTCTCTAAAATATTTCCCTTCACTATTCAGAGAAACTTCCTGCCATTATCACTTTTGCCTAACGCATCTTAGACCTAGCAGCATCTCTTAAACCATGCTTTTATTCTGGAATGTGACAAGACGAACTGATTAGACCTGTTCTACACTTAAAAAGACCTATGGTTAGTTTACAGATAAAAAAAAATAAAATAAAAAAATTACAAATACAAAGAATAATCATAAAAAAAATAATAAACACAGCTTTGGGCATAAATTTAGCAAAGCATGCAGGACTAAGAAACAATCTACATCTAAATTCAAAAAGTCTTGTTTTTTGAAACTTGTCTATGCACAAAAAACTTCCTATCAGTAAAACCAATCACCGCAAGAAATACCTCAACAGTTTGCCAGAGTGTAGATACTGAAGGGAGCGATAGTGAGAACACTCCTAATGCCACAACAGTGCAGTTTCGCTGAGGGAACTTGGAGTGAGTCAGCAGTGTCTATATGGAATGCTCTCCCCCTTTTCTAGGATTACTTGAAAAAGTCAAGTCATTTCGAATTCAGTGGCTGTAAAACATTGAGATGTGTAGATTTTCTCTAAACTTTTTTTTTTATTCTTTTTTTTTGTTGGCAACAATTAACAATATGAAATTAGTTCAATCTGCAGGGTTTGGCTGTAACTGTCACTTTCCTAAGGATAAAAGTGACAACATTAACAAAACAACATGTTTGTAATTGTTTTTCATCATTGAATTATAAAAAAAAAAAAAACTGCAGATGACATTTTTTTTTATTTCTGAAAAAAAAAAAAAAAAAAAAAACTTCTACGCAAAAAAAAAAAAAAGTTTCATTAAAAATAATTGTAAAAAATAATATAAAGAAGACAGGTTAAATTAGAGTTAAGGCACAGTTGTACAGTTCTGAGGTTGTTCTTTACCCCTAATACTTTCACTAAAACATTTCTCAACTTTTTACCTGGAGGATGAAGGGCTCATAGAAAGCAAACATTTCTGCATATGGTTATTTACATTATTAAAATAATGAATTCATATTTATGCTAAATTGCATTATTTTAGGGAAGAAAAATATATATACGTTCAACACATGGTGTTACTTTTAACTTTTTGTGCGCTAGGATATTTTTTAAATAAATGTTTTCTAGTGTTCCCTTGCATCAGAGATCATTTTCAAGAATGTAACTATGAAGTTATTATTATCTGATTACAAGTGCAATGTTACAACTATTTAAATTTTACTTACTAGTATTATTTGTAGTTGGGATTTGTATAAAATCAGTAAATGCAACTGAACATTTGATCTGGAGCTTCAACTAACTGCAAAAGGTCTGGCAAAGTAATTTAGACAAAAAGCAGGAAGTGATTATATAAATAAATTTGCAAGACAAAACCAGTGACAGAAGTCATCTAAGAATAAGATCCAAGAATCAGGAGACCCCGAAGGAGTGGAACATTGGATTGGTAAGTCAAAAACAGCTTATTTTTTTTATGTTGGTGTTGTGTTTTTTTTTTTTTTAAGTCATGAAGAAGAAAGCCCTCCATGGTTCTTTTACACACTCAGACCAGAAATATCTGAGCTGGACAAGACTGAGGAGTTCCTCTTCAAGGAATGTTGCAAGGAATAGAAGCTGCTGTTCTGTAAAGTCCAAGTTGTAATAAGGAAGCCAGCGAATCAATAGATTTGTGACCAGTGGCTTTTCACCATGTAAGAACATTTCTTAGAAATTAGAAAGGAACATGAAGAACAAATCCGTTGTTTATTACTGTGAAATATTTTTTATTAATTGCAAGAATCACTACTCCTTGGCTGCTTACGTACATGGACAATCTTTTCTCCAGTTAATGTGTAAATGTCAGTAAAGAACAATTAACCACAAAGTTGCTTTTTAAAAGTTAATATAATAATATAAATATAAATTTGGATTCCTTCCACTGAGTGATTCACGTCTTCACCTCTTCAAAGGCTTAAGTTCTCAACAAGTTCATTCAGAAGCGATTCAACCACAGACATGGAAGACAACTTGATGAAATGTTCTTCAAAAAAAAGTCTTTAGACTTCCTGGCCTTTGCAAAGATTAAATATCCAGTTGCTATGAAAACTCTCATCTTATTTCTACCTAGTACTCAATTATTCTTATTTAATATTTTTATATTAATAATTTTATTTATTTATTTTAGATTCATATTTTTGAAGAAAAAAAAAGGAAACATTTAAAATGACGGTCATCTGCTTGACCATCTATTTGTTTTTGTTACTTTGATTCTTTTAAAAGGATATGAATAGTAATGCTAAAACAGTCATTTTAAAACGTTAAACTGACTCTTTAAACGATAATGGTCATCCTTAATAAATGAAACTTTAATAAATGTATAAAGATCCACGCATCAAAAAATGGTTTTTATTAAAGATTCTTAATGTAGGAAGTTAAATCCATAAGTATTTGCACAATTTTCTAACGATTTTAAGCGAAGCCATCATGATGCGAGTGTAAACTTTCAGCATTTTTTTTTTTTTTACATTTAGGCAACCTGAAACCATTTACAAAAAAAAAAAAAAAAAAAGTTGAGCATCTGAAAGATGAGCAGCTTTGATAGGCAGCTTCCTCAAGTGTTGAATTCGCATGTAGTAGCTGTTCATGGGAGCTTCTCCTTATGTAGTCCAAAAGTTCTTGATGCAACTGAAGGTCATCATCATTAGGATCATCAGTTTAAAAAAAAAAATTATACAAATAAAAATTACTTGTGTGAGATCAAACTTTATGAGGTCATAAGTTTTCTTGGTGAGTCCTTGGTGAAGAAAAACCCCTTCACAATATCTCGTCAGGTTGAGAACACTCTAGAGGAGGACGGAGAATCAATATCCAAGTCAACAGTCGAGATACATCTTCATGAGAGTAAATACAGATGGTTTACCTCAAGACGCACAAGACATGTGTTTTTTTTTTTTAAGAATCCCCTTTAATACTTTTGAGAAAAATCTTGGAGAAGGTTGAAGAAGAATATAGAGAAGAAAATGTACCACAGCATCAAACATGATGGGAGCAGTGTTGTGGAACGGGAATCAACCAGGAACCACCCGATACGATATTCATATTGCAGTCGTGTAAGTATCATGGTTTTATAAATATTCTGATTCAATATTACATTTTTGTTCCAGATTATTTTCAAATTCTGAAGAACTCCCAGATTCAAAGGCTGCAAAGTTGATGAAACAGCATGTCACGTTACCATCATGACCAATAATGGTCTCAGACATTTCATGAAAGCAACCAAAGACAAAGTGACTGAACGTTCTTAAAGGGCCAAGTCAGTCACCTGGCCAGAAGACAAAAAGGGCAGGAAGACCCACAGAAAGACAAGCATCAACTTCATCTGCAGCAAATAAATAAATAAAAACTTGTGGTAAAGAAGCTCAAGAGAGGAAACTCTTGCTGATGTCCATGAGGTCCAGAGTTTTGGCGTTTAGTCATTCGGAGGAAAGTATTTGCATCCAAGTATTAAATATTATAAATACTTCATACTTATGGACTTAACTGTATAAAGCAACATTTTATTATTTTTTTTATATATAATCTGAAATTCATATAAAGACCAAATTATTCAATTTATAATGCAGTTAGCATTCTTACTGGTTAATAAAATAACCGATTATATATTTTTTCATATTTAACATACGGTTTCTAAAGATAAAAAAAAAAAAAAAAAAAAAAGCAACCTAAAATTTTATTCATAATTTAGAATATTAATATACTGCTATCAATACTTGAGAACAATTGAGATATTGAGTTTAAGTACAGAAATTTAACGTTTTGTCTATTTTTGTTTTGTGTCCATTTTGTCATTTGTTTAAGGTGTGTGGCTCAAATTTATGTTGTTAAAATTTATGTTTGCTTCTTCTTTATATTGTATTACATCATGCTAAAAATGGATTAAATTTTTTAAATGATTATAATATTATAAGGAATTAAACAAAAAGGAGCCCTTTTTCCTCCAGTTCCTACCTGGTGCTGTACATTTACTCGAACACCTGAGGTTCTCCCTGACTTGGATGCTTATCAAGTTCTAAACCTGTCACAGGAAAACATACTTACAACAATCTTCAGTTCTGCCTTAACCTGCAGCAACCCTACTAGTACTACTAAAATATACAGTCATACAGCAATTACAAACACAACTATTAACAAATCCTGTCAAGCTGCTACGGAGAGAGCGAGCACATTTCAGCATGGCTTCAACAACAGAAGGAGCATTTTATAAGATACTGATTTAAAAGTAGAAATTGTGAATAAACAATGAGTCTGAATGCCATGTTGTTTGATATGGAGAAAAATAAAAGCTCCTTAAAAAAACATCCTTGACTGAAATTATAATCATACCATATTATAATCAAGTTTTGGGTGATGTATGATTACCAATTCTTCTGCTTTTTAAAATTTTAAATGTACAGGCAGATCAATCCAATATCAAGCTAAATACCACAATTCTGCGCTTTAACCTTAAATCCAGTGAAGTAGAAATAAAAATATTTCTAGTTAAGAGGTATATTTAGCAGTGACCAAAAACCAATCCTTAAAATCATTAGATCGGAATTGTCCTTATTTGAGTTACCAGACAACTTTGTATCAACTTATACCCTAATTTAATTTAATCCCTAATTTAATACAAAAACACTCAAGGAATTTCATTTTAAATAAACGTAAATTACACCATTTTGGCATTCAGAGTCAAAGTCAGAATAAAAAAATTGATTTTCTTAGATTACTGAGCACTTAATATTTTGCAGATGTAATACATAGGGCCAAGAAAGATTAGCACATACCTGCTGTTTCACAGAAAACTCAAAGAAAAGAAAGCACTTTGTTCAGGGTGTACATTGTTCTTTTTTTCTTTATCATAAATGTTTTTTTCTTTTGTTGTGATTTATCTGGTTTATTATATTGTAGGTAAAGGAGAACCAACTAAGATACTTCTTTAACCAGTAATTTAATTTAAAAAGTATGTATTAGACTCATAAGGGGAAAAAAATGTATTTATATATACATGTATGTATATATATATATATATATATATATATATATATATATATATATATATATGTGTGTATGTATGTATGTATGTATATATATAATAAAAAATTGTTGATGTTGATAGAGTTCCCTTTAAAAACTAAATTAAATAAAGTTTTTTTTACTGTACATAGAGAGTTGTGTAGCTATAGTTTGTGTGTATAGTTCTCTTAAATTTTAATGTTAAAAATGGGGGTTAGCAGCTAATGCTAATAGCTAATGGAAATGCTAATATGCTATTGTCAAATGTTATTTTTCTCTCTTACAATGTAAATGTAAGTAACTGTATTTCAGTTTGTACCATGAACACACGTTCATTCGACTGCTAAACTGTAAATTTTAAAGTATATATTTTTGTGTATATTATTTACAATATTTTTCTTTTTCTGTAATAGATTTAGCAGTTAGGTTTACATTTTGATCTTTGAAGAAACTGTCTAATTAAACATGTTACATCAGTTAGTGTAGATATATTTCATACAGGTATAACATGTTGATAGAGGTTTAATTTAACATTAACATTTAAATTGAGATGAACAGTTTTAACATGCATATTCCTGAAAAGTTACAGCTTAAAACTAAAGAAGTTCACAAGCTGAAACTTTTTCCTCCAGTCAATATATACGTTTCTGTGAAGCAGCAGATCCAGAAAAATCCAACAGCAGTTCAGGAGTGTTTAAACAGACTGGTCATTTCTCATTGTGAAGAGAGACAAAACAGTCAGAAACCTGTATACAGGGATCCCAAAGTTGTGTACAATGGCATAAAAAATATCTAATTTGTGTCTAATGGTTCAGGGTCAGATAATGGATGTCTTGTGGAAATGCACTGAAGTATCGTAATGATAAATCAGGTTCTGCAAGAAGATATCGTCCTTATGCTATTCATTTTATATATAGATCCAGCACGCCTTCCTAAAATCTATTACTTCTTGATCTAGAGCTCATGCCCAGGTAAAAATACAACATGTTTCAAGAAGCTTAAATCTGCCTAAATACTACTACAGTAGTCATAATTGAATTGTTCTATTTAACTTAAACTTTTAATTAATTTCCCTTCGACCTCATATTCTCTATATATTCCTTTAGAACATCGGAATTCTTATGGAACTCTTGGAATATTATTATTACTGTTGTCCCATTTTTGGGGATTTTGAAAACCACATGACCTTTAAAACAATGAATTTATAAGCTATTTTGCATCTCTCAACAATGTAAAGGACTCTCCGGCACCCTAGAAAAGCGTCTGTACTTTGAAACCATGAGGAAATGTGCGTTTCTCTCTGCAGCTTCATCATGAAATCATACTTACCAACATTAAAATAAACAAAATAAAATATTCAAAAACAAAAAGAAAACTAGAGTAGCATTTCCTCAGCACATGATGACATCAGAACAAACAAGATTAAAGCAATCACACTTTCCAATTTAGATAAACATTTGACCATCATCACAGAGATTTTTCTTTTTAAAAACAAAACTCCTCCATCTGGACAAATATTCAAAAAGGACTCTCGTCAAAAATACATTTACTGTAAGAAAATGTTTAAAATAAACATATTTAAACCTACAGTTAAATACACAAACGGTCGCATGCTGCAGAACGGCAAAACTTAGCATTTATACGCGAAGCTGAATCGGCTGCTATATTACCCAAGACTAGGTTTACTGTCGTCTAATATCGCTGATATATACAGAGTCAGCCAAAAACAATGTATACACACTTCAGGAAAAGAAAACCAGCATGACATATATTCTACTAATATAACATCATCATACACACACACACACACACACACACATATCTATATAAGTATTAAAATATTTAAGTTTTCTTTCCCCCTGAAGTGTGTAAACATTTTTGGGCTGACTCTGCATATACACACATTCAGTACAGGATGGTGGGTTTCGATTCTCGTTGTGATGAAACACAGTCTAGCTTTAACTTTGTGTATGGAAATTTGTTTTTTAGTGTTTTCATGTGCATTCCTTATGTAGTGGCCAGATTATATGTTTACAAGTTAAATTTAAAAATAGATGTAATGTCGAAAAACATACTGGACCTCGAGTCTAAAACTGATGTACATACCAAACTGGGACTTTTGTGTACCGTTAAATCAACAGATAGACCAACATACAGTACAGAAATCTACTTAGCGTGGCTACGAATTAACAAGCTTGAGCAAATCTCGCAGTTACGTTCCTGTGGTTTCCTGCGTATACACGTAAAAACAGAGTTCAGAAATCTGGCTCAGAGAAGACGACGTAGCGCTTACAGCAAGCAGCCTCCTGTGCATCTGTACATCATCTGTCATACAATCACTTATAAATGGTCCATCGACTTCTACATCCGGTGCCAAAACAACATAGATTAAATATCTGTTGATGGTTGTAATTAAGCCAGAGATGATTGGTTTTTAAAAACTACAATTTACTTTATTCATTAATTTAGCATGAAATTCCCCTAATTACAAATGACACATTTACTGTATATATAATGTCATATTTCACATGCCATGCGGCGACAATATCAAGCAAGACATGATCGTTTGTGTATTTACTGTAGATGTAGTACTAATAAATAAGTAAACAAATAAGTAAATACATAAATGTGGAAATGTTTGTTGTGATGTATATAAATGAGTTATTTATTGCAATAAAGATAATGATGTACATATACCGATACTGCATGAATTTGTTCTAATAATACGTTTTAAGAACGAGATATTTGCATAATATACTATCTACATAATTTACATAAACTAAAAATATTATATTGACATATGAACAAATCACTTACTGCAGTACTGTACATAAACTAGTTATTTACTATATTAACTATAATATCCTATATGTAATATATTAATATATTTAATTAGGTTCTGTAATAACGTGTATATTTAATGCACAGAAACTAGCCTATTCATATTTTCTTATTATTTTTAATAATTCTGAAAAATAATAAGTTTATTACATCTAATTTTTTTTTAAGAAGTAGAAGAAACAGTAAGCAGTAAACAAAAGTCTTTGGTTAAACTACCATAAATTTATTTAACAAACAGCAGGTACAATGTTTAGTAGGACAAGAATATCCCCCTCCCCCCCCTTTACATTTTCCCTTTTTTTTAACAATATAAAAACATTTTTAGCCTAGTTTTCCTAGTATTAATACTTATAAATATAAAATGTTTTTTGTGATAACGATACACAAGTTTCTAGATAAATTTGTGCTAAAAACAAATATTAAATAGACTGACTAAGGCTTTTGTGCATTACTGTATACAAGCTATAATAATAATAATAATAATAATAATAATAATAATACAAAAACACCTAGGAATTTATTATATCTTCTCATTTTCAGGTCATGTAGCTCACCTTAGCTCTGAAAAGTCAGGTGATCAGGTAAACAACCCAGCATCTTATTTTCACAGTTACCCCTGAATTATTACTGTGTTCGGAAAAAGATTTGAGGTGTTTTTCGACAAGAGTCCTGAGTGAATAAAAAGTACCAGTGGAGAATTTTCAGAAATGCTGAGGGCATAGAGTAAAAAATAAATAAAAAGGGAAAAAATAAATAAATAAAATAAATTAAACTGTGGAACAGTTATGAGTTTACACTTACTCGGCTTTCGCGCCGTGAATCAGGAGAGCTTTAATACACTCGACGCTACCCGCACGCGCCGCCTTGTGAATGGGGGTTTCTCCGACGTAGTCCTGAGTGAGAGAGAGAGAGAGAGAGAGAGAGAGAGAGAGAATTGACCTCTGACATTTAAAGGACGAAACCTAAGCAAAGGTCTACTGTTTAATCCGAGCCATAAATACACCACATGGAGTTGATTTATGGAAGAACTGAATGTAGGTCAGTTTACTATCCAACAGCCTAAAGACAGGAAAATAACTGACGAAGGAGGAAACAAGTTCTATTATTAATTAAATTCACTTGAATGTAGGGGTGGGATTCAGTATTTCCAGAACACTGCTGAACACCTGATGAAAGACATCGTGGTGCGAGTTTACAGGTGACCCACCTGCCCATTGAGGTCAGCGCCGGCCTGCAGGAGCCACATCAGACACTGCGGGTGACCTCCGAATGCTGCGATGTGAGCCGGTGTCTGCGCAAAACGTGACGTCGAGGCGTTCACGCCACATCCCATCTGCACCAGCTGCATCACGCACTCCAGCTGTGGGAAAACCACAGGCGTTATTAATCAGACATGGAGTAAGAGACGCAGCATGCGGATAAAAACAACCGAAAACAAATGAGAAGATGTCAGAGTTAATGTTTAATGTTTCACACAGACAACCACACACACACCGCCACGCCCGGTATGTGGTTGTCTAAAAGTAAACATGACTTCACTGCTGCCAGAGTAAACATAAAAAACTAAGCAAGATGAACATTCATAAATTAACAATAATTAATAATAATAAAACAGTTTATGCATAATGTTTGAGAGTACAAAAACTGCCTTTTCTTTTTTTGCAATTAATGTCTCTGTAGTTAATGAGTGACGTTTATAACCACAGACCAACACACCTCCATCTGTGTGATGATACAAGTGTGGGATTGTTTCACAAGCTGTCTGAGTTCTTATCCATATCTTATCCATGTTACAGCACCAAATAAAAAAGCCGAGTAAACAAACTGATTTAAACCAGCTCCTTCGGTTACGCACAGGTTTGTCTACATGCCTGTTAATTGCTCTTCCTCCACACCTTCGCAACTCCAAGTTCCTGTTCCCAACCCAACCACCTTAGAGCACCTTAGCAACTGATCCATGACCCATGGTAGAGGTAGAGGTGTCCAATCATGCAGCTTTTGCAATAATAGGGTGCTATGACTTTTCTGAGGGGGGGGACGCAGACAGATTTTCTCATCACATCACGCAGAACTGTCTGGACAGAATGTAATGAAACTTTTGCAGCACTTAGATCTCTGCCTGAAATGTAACCTGCATCACAAGTGAAATGATGGGTAAAAGTTATGAACAGTTATGTGGTGGATTTAATAACCTACTTTATAATAATCTACTAATGCGCTACTGTCTCAATGTAAACAAACACCTGCACCAATAGATATTAATTAGAAAAGATAAAGTGAATATTTTGACTGGGTTTAGTTCATATTTTCACTTTGTCTGAAATAACAGCGCTGAATTTTAACACGCTGGAGTCGTTTTAAGGCAAAACTTCACCTTTATCTGATCGACTTTTTCCGTTTCTCATCTGTGATTCTCTCTCTGATTACCGAACAGGGAGTGTATTTGTCTGAGCACCAAAGAAGGACAACTTAGTGTAAACAAGGCGTAAACATAAACTTTTCTGAAAGTTTCACATTATCTATAATAAGATGAAACGACAGCAGATTTAAAACCTTGATGATAACTGGGTGAATTTTGTACATTAAAAAAAAAAAATTATATATACCAATCCAGAGGAAACCAATACCATGTAATGTCACACCAAACAAAATATTGTGAAATTACAGTTTATTTAATTATTATTATTATTAATATTAATAATAATAATAATATCACTGATTACATTAAAACTGATCAGATTACTTTTAGCTTTAACCTTTTAACTATTTCTACAAACTCTTTAACCGCCTACTAACACTACCTGTATATATAAATATATATAAATAAATAAATTAAACTGGTGCTAAGAGACAACTAGCCGATTTAACAGCAGAGGGGAAAAAATAAACAAACAATTCAGCATTTAACCAAAAATTGTGTCTCTGTTTCGCACACAAAGTGTGTTAATGCTGAATATAAATGTCCTGTTTACGAGAGGCTGTAATGTGTAATAATAACACAAGGGGAATGCTAACGGCTATTAGCCTAGCTGCTGTCCTGAGGCGACCGTTAGCGCGTAGCTAGTCATGCTAACTGTGCGCCATCTTCTCCAGTAGCCTGTGTACAGCTGTGTGTGTGTGTGTGTACACATACCCTGCCGAAGTGCGCGGCCCAGTGTACGGGGGTCCAGCCGTAGAACGAGTCCTCCGTGAGCAGCTCGCGCCGGTGCGTGTCGCTCTGGAGGAGCCGGTGGAGCGCGAGCACATCCCCGTCTCTGCACGCGCGGTGCAGCGGGAAGCGCGCGCTCAGCACCTCCTCACTGGAGAAGCCGCACTCTCCTGCCGCGGACATCTCTCCCTCGCTCGCTCTTACACACACACACACACACACACACTCTCTCTCACAACACACACTCACGCTCTCTCTCTCACAACACACACTCACGCTCTCTCTCTCTCTCTCTCACAACACACACTCACGCTCTCTCTCTCTCACAACACGCTCTCTCTCTCTCTCTCTCTCTCTCACAACACACTCTCTCTCTCTCTCTCACAACACACACTCACGCTCTCTCTCTCACAACTCACGCTCTCTCTCTCTCTCTCACAACACACACTCACGCTCTCTCTCTCTCTCACAACACACACTCTCTCTCTCTCTCTCTCTCTCTCACAACACACACTCTCTCTCTCTCTCTCTCACACAACACACACAAATATCTATTTCTCAGACACACCACTCACTCACACATTTTTCTCTCCCTCACCAAAATAAAAAACCGAATTAAAGACAACAATAAATCCGATTTAAGGTGTATAAGAGGGGAGATGCTCGCGCTCTCTCGTGCCCGCGCACTCTGATTATACAACAAAAGCGCGGAACTTCAGCAAAGGCCAAACCCACGACACGGGCCTGAACTAAAACCAGGACCGGAGTTATTGAGTCCCGCTCTCAGTGAGAAAGCAGAAACATGGACGGAACTCTAGGGCTGCGGTTACATTACCACATCAATAATGAGCGTGGTGGAGAAGAGGGTGCAGGCAGGGTGGAATGGGTGGAGAAGAGTAGTAGAAGTGACCTGTGACAGAAAGGTATCGGCAAGAATGAAAGGGGAACGTTCACAGGACGATAGTCAGACGAGCGATGTTGCAGAAGATCCTTTTTACTTTGGTAGTGACAAGAATGGACAAGATTAGGAATGAGTATATTAGAGGAACAGTGCTGGTGGGACAGTTTGGGGTCAAAGTTGGAGAAGCCAGATTAAGATGGGTTGGACATGTGCAGAGGAGAGAAGGGAGATGGGGCTGCCAGGCAGAAGGAGAGGAAGAACATCCACAAGGAGATTTATAGATGTGCTTTGGTAACTTTTTCCAGATGGCAGAAAGGTGAAGAGTGAAGAGCCACAATGTTGGTGACTTTGTGAATGCACTGTGTGGTCCAGATGTCCACGGTCCACGATAGATGTCTTCTCGGTTGTCCTCACTATTCACTCTAAGGTCTTGCAGTCTGAGATGGCACAATTCCCAAACCAGACAGTGATGCAGCTGCTCAGGATGCTCTCGATAGTGCCTCTATAGAAAATGGTAAGAATCTGTGGTAAAAGCTGGACCTTCCTCAGCCACCTCAGGAAGAAGAGACACTGCTTTCTTGTATAAAAAGCTGGTGTTGAGGGACCAGGTGAGATTCTCCACCAGGTGGACACCAAGGAATTTGGTGTTCTTGATGATCTGAAGAGTGGTTGCGCCATGTCCTCCTATAGTCAACAACTAAATCTTTTGTTTTATCAGCATTAAGAGACAGGTTGTTGTCTTTACACCTGTCTGGTCACCTCTGCACTTCCTCTCTGTATGTTTACTCGTCATTTTTGCTGATGAGATCCACCACGATCATACCCCAGTTCTCACTGTTGTGGTGCTGGAGGTGCTGTTCCCGATTCGGACTGACTGAATCTTTCCAGGCAGAGAGTCCACTTACAGAGCGAGGTGGGGCCTATCAGGCTCAACTCCCCAATTAGGTGCTGAGGGATTTACTGTTTGGTCCAGAAGCTTTACATGACTCTATGTAAAGGTGCAGCACCTGTTCGTTGGGAAGACGGATGGTCTTCCTTGCTTTCACACCGATTTGCATTCTGAACCTAGCATGTTCAGTGCATGTTGAACCGAGCTGTTCAGCGCATCTGAAAGGGAGCTGGCTCTGTCACAGGCAGGTGATGATGTCCTGTAGTTGGTGAGGGCTTGTATGCCCTGCCACATGCACCATGTGTCACCACTGTCTCTGAAGTGGTTGTCGATTCTCAAGGTGTGTACACAGTTTGCCTCTCTGACGGCCGGGATAGTTTTGCCCTTGCTGTTGTTAGGGCCACTTTATCCCCCACTCTGAAGGCAGAGTCTCAGTTGTTCAGAAGTGCGAATGCATAGAGTGCTCGCTGATGTTGTTTTGTTTGCCCTTTGGCACAATGCGTGTGCTTATAATAAACACAGGATTCTGACGTGAGTTTGTTCACAGTTTACTCAGACATCTTGAATCACGTACCAAGCAGGCCTGGACTGACCATAGGGCATACCGGCAATGCCCGCCGGGCCGACGCACATTTTTGGCCTGAGCCTGTCGGTCATAATTTAATATTTTTAAAAAAGTTTATTAGGCCAATTTAAGTATTACCGCAACGGTAGAGTATCTGAGACACGAATCGCGGCCCATTGGTTGACTGTCTTAAAGGACATTAAGCTAATCAAATGAAATCTAAGGCTACGCCCTGCCTCCCTCCTGGCCAGCCCTCATCTCCCCTTGACAAAATCTGCTATTTAGAATTCCAAGCTGCGGGAGAAAAGACGCAAAAGCCTACAAGTGGAAGCAGCAAAATGTGCGAAAAACACAGAAATGTTTGCCACCACCACACGTTCAGTTGCAGCTGCTGGTGTAGGGCCATCAACATTGGAGAGGCAGTCCAAAGTGCTCAGGCTGCCAGAGCGGCACAAGGAAGTGTAGAACAGAGTAACGTCAATGTCAGATGAAGGAGTAGCTATTAAAATTGATGATGATGAGGAGGAGGAGGTTGTGAGAGACGTGACCCAGCAGGGACAGATTGAGGAAGACTTTAGAATAGCTACGAGTCTGGTAAGAAGTAGCCAAAATGTTGGCAGAGTGAAGGCAGGGACATTTATGTAGGGAAGACAGAGGGCTTTTTTGTGGTGTGTGTGTCACTCGTGCATTTGAGTGTTTGTAGACAACCTGCACCACTAGCCTACCTAGCTGCTACTCGCAAATTAGGTACATTGCCATCCACATCAAATTAACAAGTGGTCTTACGTCTGTCACGATTGATCAAAATTGTTGTCAATCTTCACACAGTACAACAAATAAACCCCCAGAGCTATACTGTATAAATGACATGGCTGACTTTCGGAGTTCTTGGTAGACACACGTAAGCCTACACACGCAGAATGATAGCCCATGGAATTAACAATGAAAATGTTAAGTGTAACCTACATCTTCACTAAATAGTAAGCTATCTGGAAGATTTTTAGGGTAACATTGTGCAAATGCTCACTATAGCACTATTGCACTATTGCTCACTATTGCAGTCAGACTTATTATTGCAGTCAATGAAGTTACCTGCAGCACCGGAGTCGATGAATGCAGTACTTCTGACCCGTATGTGGCCAAACTGGAGGTGTACCTGTACCGTGAGACGAGAGGCTTGGTCGTTTCCCTGGCGACGTGGGCAGATGGCTCTGTGGTGGCCCTTCTATAAAGCGTCGTTCTCATTCTGCAGCGGTCAGGGATGCGTGCCCTAATTGCATGGGTTCCCCGACTCCGGGGTCATCCACGGCAGTAGGTGGAGAACCAACATGTCCCTGAGTGGTGTAGGTAGCTGAGTTTGATGGACGTGGGGTGGTAAAGGCGAAGGTGGGTGTTGGCGGCAGGGTTCTAGGGGCTGGCTTCGGGTGAGAGAGGAAGAGTTGGTCGATCCGAAGTGCGAGTTGGATCAGTCCCTCCAGTGTGGCAGGAAGCTCTCGCCCGGCCAGTTCGTCTTTAATCCTCGAAGCCAGTCCCTCATAGTAGGAGGTCCGGAGCGCTGCATCACCCGAGGTGGTCTGGACGGCCCACAGTGCAGAATTCGGCAGTTTAGCGACTCACGGAGGATCCTCCCTGCCACAGGTGGTAAAGGTGTCGGTCTCCACCTCGCCCGCAGGGTGTTCAAAAGTGAGCCGGAGTTGACGTGTGAACTCATTGTATGAGTCGGCGGTATCTGTGTCTGCTTTGAGAACTGCCGTGGCCCACTCAGCTGCCTGCCCCGTGAGCAACGAAACGAGCAGAGCAATGCGTAGCCGATCGGTGGAGTACTTGGTGGAATTGAACTGGAACACCAGATCGAGCGTTGTCAAAAACACACTGCACTTTCCGTCCATGCCATTCCATTTCTCCTGTAGTGATAGAAAGATGTCAGAAGAGGGGGGGGGGAGGGGATGCGATGCCGCGACCGCCACGATGGGAAGCCGGCTAGCTGCACTAGCAACAGCCGCACGGAAATCTGCGTTCTCCCGCCTGAGCTCCGCAACCTCGCAGCGCAAGGCCGCAATGTCTTGGACGCTCTGGCGAAGAGTAGCGATCTCTCCGGTTAGCCTATTGATTAGCACGGCATGCCGATCCACCATGTCGCAGAGACGCACGTGATCCGCTGGGTTCACCTCACGGGGCTCAGTCATTCTGATGAACTAACCTCAGTGACCAGAAGACGTAGCTTAGCAGTTAGCCCAATGTAGCGTGGATGGTGAACCCAAACACGGAGATAGGCGAGTGGATAGGATAACCACGCGATTTATTCTAAGGACTCTCCCGAAAGAGGAGCAAACACAAATTTAACCCGCGTCCTAAAATACACACTCAAAGATCAGAAAGTAAAAACCCAAGAATTGGTGAGTACTCACAGTTTTGAAGACGGACAATCTGAACCGACATGGGCCGAAACTCAATGACTGAGCGTTGTACTGTGGTTTGTTTACTCCTCTTATACTTCCTGGTTCGCGATCGCATTACTTCCGGGTCCTAGTGCCGGTCGCGTATTTGGTGTGTATGACACCTGGCACGTAACCTTTATTGGGGATTGGCCCTAGAGTGAAATCCCCTGGTTCTTAGCCACAACTGAAATGCTCTCATGTGCAGAAGGCCCACAGGTGTCACCATGGATACAGCTGCCATGAGAGCTAAGATCTCTGAAAGTGATGGTCACTTTCTGGTCTAGCTTGATTTCCTTGAGGGTGTTGAGAATGGATTCGACACGAGCGGGAGACAGTTTCCTGCATGGCCTTCGGGAAGAAGCTCCCTCTCATTCTCTCTGTGTTGCCCTTTACAGAGCAGAAGCAGTTACCTAACCTCAAAAGAGGAAATATTCATTTGTTCAGATGGCCAAGATCCTTTGCTATCTTTCTGGCCTTCATCCAGCAGCTGATTGCACGACCCTCTGGAGAACCCAGTATTCTTCTTGGCGCTGCTTCTAAACCAGGCTGTGATGAGGATCATCTCAGTGATGTAGTTCAAGAACAGGCAAAGAGCAGACTGAAAAGCAATACAATGCATATTCTTTTTAAACTGTCGGTTGAGAAAGGAACTCAACTGTAGATTTTTCCCTTTTTTCTTACTTCTGGTGACCAACTTTTGTCACTGTTCTGGTTACTTGATTTCTATTTTTTCATACTTTCTTTGACCAAATTTGGTCCGCCTAATCTTTTTATTTTTTCTTACCTCCGACCGTCAAGGTCGCCCATTATCTCTTATCTTACTCCGGACATTTTCCCCATTATAATCTAACTCTTCTGCCATTCTGTATCACATTATTGTTCCTATCACTTGATGGCGTATGTAATTTCTATCAATTTCCCATTATAATCCTTTTTTCCTTATTATAGATTTCTATTTTCTTTTAACCGTCTTCATTAACTTTATAAAAAAATAGTTAGGAGGTGCTAAGTGCACCTGCAAGCGTAACCATAGCAACAGCATTGATAGCCTTTCTGGCCTTCATCCAGCAGCTGATTGCACGACCCTCTGGAAAACCCAGTATTCTTCTTGGCGCTGCTTCTAAACCAGGCTGTGATGCTTATCATGAGGATCATCTCAGTGATGTAGTTCAAGAACAGGCAAAGAGCAGACTGAAAAGCAATACAATGCATATTCTTTTTAAACTGAAGGACAATGTGGACAGCGCGGATCCTCCATCCACTCCACCAATTGTTGATTGCGCTGCTCTTGACAAAGTTAAGGCAGAGTGCCAAGCATCCTTGAATTTGATAGGGTTACTTGGTGAGAGGAGAATAGCTTATCAGCAGAAGGATGAGCCCATGCCGGCCTCCCGCAAAAGGCCTCTCCTTACAATTGTCTCTGTGAGCAGGTCTGCAGTGACCCAGATAGAATTTCTTAACTCTGTTGGGACTTAGTTTCCTGAGACCAATACGGTTGGCACACAGACTGATTTTCCAGCAAAGGTGACTTTTAACAGATGTATCACTATATATGTGCCTCGTATTGATTTGCCAATTGGTGTGGTTCTTGCGCAGAGACGGCAAGTCTCTCCATCCTCTCAGTGATATTAGTTTAGATACTCACACATGCTCAGCTCCTCATCACATCAGTTACGGCTTTTTATGTGTATCTATATACCTCAATGTTTCTATATGTATACCTCAATTTGTTATTGCTCATTTTATACCTTTATATTGTATCATTATATGGCCCTTTTATATATTTTTCAATGCTTTTCTCCTCCACTGGTCTGTATCCATTTTATTCATGCAGCCAATTAAACTGTACTTCGCACTAATCATGAGTGTGTTGTGCACTTCAGCATGTCATCTCTCCTCAAGTTTGTTTCTTATCTGAATTGGCCAAGGCTAAACTTTTCTTCATGCAGTGTAATTGTTTGATCTTGTGTGTGTGAAAGCATCTCACTTTCCTCAAGTCCTCTATGTCTCACAGTTTATCCCATATGATTTTTATTATTTATTTTTTAATCAGCAAACCTTATGGATTCTTAAAAGTTATATTTAGTACGTAGTTGTCATGTTTTCTCTCAAGGGGCGGACACAGATGCAGGTGTGATAATAAAGGTCTTTATTTTCACCAACAACAAAACACCAAAACTGTAGTTCCAAAAAATAAAGAAAGCACAACTGAAAGTTTCTCGTGCCCGTTAGAATATAGAGAACTGAGAGAATACAAAATAGAATAGTATAGTAATAGAATTGGGTTAGAGTAGAATAGTAATTTTATGGGCATGAAACAAAAGTGATTTTTCAGTGATAAAGTCAGGGCCATGTGTCTGACAGTTCACCCCAGCACACCACAGCTACCATGCAGTGAGGATGTACTGTATGTAAAGCCAACCACAGCAATTTGTTGAATTGCTGATTATGCAAGATTAGACTGATGTGTCTCATGTTCAGAGGTAAGATTCGTTTGCCTGTGGCTAGTGTCAGTATAACTGGCAGCAGGCCAATTTTTTCCTCCATTGGACACTAGGCCACTAATATCTGTTACATAATCAGAATTAAAAAATTTTAAGTGATTTTTTAATTTAAGTATTTTTAAATAATACGCAAACCATTTTGCGCAAAGGGTAGTGTTTAAGACATTAGACTTACTGAATGGAAGGTCCCAGGTTCAAACCCCACCACCAAGTTGCCACCATTTGGTTATTGATCAAGGCCCTTAACCCTTAACTGCTCAAATCCATAATGAGGGCGTCTGTCGAATGCCGTAATGTAAAACAACAAGTCTATCAAAATAGAATCTGATAGTTCTGCCATAGTGGAATTGGATAAATATTGTTTTATAAAATTGAACAAAAATAGAATAGCCTTTAACAATTTACCATAAAATATTTATCAAAACGGAAATATATAATGGGCCATATTTGTAATATAATTTAATTTATTTGTTTCAGAAGAACATAGGCTGCATAATGTTATTTTAAAATAAGTAGAACAGAATATTATAATAACAGAGACAATTAAAGTAAAATTTAACAAAATTTTCATAAGTTCCAGCAACTCTCTCAATAACACACACACACACACACGCGTGCACACACACACACACACACACACACACACACACACGGAAGTGTACAATCCATGTTGTTTCACAGTGGCAAAAGTTCTGCATTTTCAGTCTACTTGCAAAGAAGAATAATGCAAGGCGTTCACTTGGCTGTAATGTTTCAATAAGTGAGTATTAGCAAAACATGCATTATAGTGATATATTTTTTTAAAGCACTTTAGCCTCAATGATGGTTCTGGCCTCGACTGGTGTTGGCAGCGGTTTCTCTGAGGACTTGACAGTTCGATAGTTCAGGACTGGAACTTTCTACAAGTCTATCTGAGTCTCCAATAACTACTGGACTCCATTATACATCAAGTATTATAGCTGAACTGCCTGCCACCTAACACACTGTATAAATGCAGATCATTTCCTGCTATCTGTTTCACTCAGATGAGGATGGGTTCCCTGTTGAGTCTGGTTCCTCTCAAGGTTTCTTCCTATTACCATCTCAGGGAGTTTTTCCTTGCCACTGTCGCCCTCGGGCTTGCTCACCAGGGACTATCTGAACATTCTGATTCATTCACATTCCATACAAACTCAAATAATTCTTTTGATTGTGTAAAGCTGCTTTGCGACAATGTCAATTGCTATTGAAATAAAATTGAATTGAAATTGAATTGAAAATGTGTCTGTTGCTTCAAGATCAATGTAAAGTGATATCAAAAATTTGCCTTGAACATTAGATTTGCCATTTAAATCTGTCAAATGCAAACTATCAACATGGGCCGCTTTTGAGTGATGTAGAACTTCAAATGGGCTTGGATTGGTTTATATCCTTGTACAACACCTAAACATGCCTCAATGGTTTCCTCCTGTCATTTTTTAATAAAGCCACTAAGAAACCCACCACCAAAACCAAGGAAACAATGTTTTCACATTAACTTGTAAAAAGAGAAATGAAAAAACAACCACTAAACATTTAATCACGAAACAATCCTTTAAAATGAACCCGTTCAAGAGAAAAGTTAAATGCTATCATTTCAATCAAGATAAACAATTTTTTTGCCTATATTACAGCTTACAAATAAAGATCCTGGGTTAAACATACGCCAAAATTTCTAGACCTGAATAAATTCTTCAATGAAATTCTTCTGATCCAGTTGCAGATTCCAGTTTTATCACTTTAGGAGAAAAGTGTTTTTTGGACATATTCAGGTTGAAGGAGTCTGTAGAGAGGAGAGAGCGTGCATGTGAGGTACAACTCTATTGTCTTATTGAGTCTTTAGTACTGGCCTGTTTTTTTAGCAAAAACAATTACTAGCCGTTATTATGCCATTATGGTGTAATATTATAATATACACATCTTGCTAAATGTTCTGAATATTTATTTCTCACCTTCAGTAATAGCAAACAAAATTAAGCTCCTCGTTGCAATCTCTGTTCTCCCAAGCATACGTGTCGAAGTTGTACGCACCACAGCGATAGGGCTTCTCTGGGCATGAAGGAAGTGATACCAGGCTCCCCAGTGGCTTCCCATTCACCCAAAACCAGGTTCCATCATGGAAGCGCAGGCCTGTCCACACTCTGGCAGTGTCGGCTTGTTCAGTCTCGGTTTTAAACAGGTCTAGCAGTGTTCTTGAATTCACAAAGGCCAAATCATGGTAGTGACTCCTGCAGTACTGAAGAGCCTCTTTCCATGTTTTACTCTCTTTCACCAACGTGAACGTCGTACAACAAATGCAATAATAACCTGTCGCACAATTGTCACTATACCAGCCATTTGAATTCATAGCAGCACACGTCTCCCCTGGAAAATTATAATAATTGGGGGACCAGTCTGTGAAGTTGACTTTTTCTCCAGCAGACCACTGCCAGTTTACATCTGTTGCATTTTTTTTCAGCCCGATCCAAACCGAATTAGAGTTTACTCCTATAAACTTCATAATGCTCTGATTTTCCTCTTCAGTAGTGATGGTGGCCAAATCTCCATAATTCTGTCTGCAGTAGCTCTGAGCTGAAGTCCATGTCATCCCCATTGTAACGTAAGTGTAATCTCTTGTTTGACTCATAACCTTTCCATAAACTGCCAACAGGTGACAAATAAAAAAGAGAGATTTCATCCTTGCTGTTATGCGTCTAAGCTCGGTGAACCCTTGGTTGCATCTCCACCGGGCTAGCTTACAACTTTTGAACCTCGGCTTGACGTAATTTATTTAAAGCACATGCAAAATAGGCATGTCATCGTTATTGTCAGTTCACCAAACCTAAACAGTGGCAAGCTTGGACAGCATTATGATGTTAAGCTGAAACTTTCATGCATTTCTTCTGAGGTTCTGAAGGTACAAATGTCACTCATGCATTTAATTATTTATGAAGCTACATGAGCTACATGACTGCTGGAGTCCTGAGAAATTTGGTCTTTCTTGATTAAGATTAACTTAATTTTTTTGAAGTTTAATGTTGTTATACTGTTCAAGAAATATTCTAACCATGAGATAACAGTTAGAAGAAAAAAATGTAAGAGGCAAAATAATTAAAGGAAACAGAATTAACGGCAAGTCTTTTTTAGAGCCAAATTAAGTTTCTCTCGCTCTCTCTCTATCACACACACACACAACTAATTCTAGTTTTTTTTTTTGCGTTTGTAAAATGTAAAATCAAATCATCTGATCATAATGTTTCTCAGTATTAGGCAAATACAAGCTCAGCTGAACAACAACAACAACAACATAACTTTTTTTCACCGTGCCATTATTAAAAATTTTTTTAATTGAATTCTTTTTTATTTGTATAGCACTTTTAATAATTGTCATTGTCGCAAAGCAGCTTTATACAAATCAAAAGAAATTATGAAAGTTTGTATGAAATTGTATAAATGTGTATGAATCCAATGAATTGTATAGTCCCTGATAAGCAAGCCGAGGGCGACGGTGACATGAGAAACCTCCCTGAGATGGTAATAGGAAGAAACCTTGAGAGGAGCGAGACTTGACAATCAACCCATCCTCATTTGGATGATAACGGATAGGAAGATTTTTTTCTGACATACTGTGTTAGGCAGCTGGAAGTTCAACATACTGTAACAGAAGATGTCTAAGGTAACATGTACTGTAAAAAGTGGGACTGTGCTTAATTAACAATTGTTATAAAGTATATTAGTGACAAGTACATAATAAAATGTACTAACTGCATTCTAGAGCCTAATTCAGCTGATTTAAAAAAATGCTGATAAATTTTTGCCAGTTTAAATCAACGAGGAAAAAAATGGGGAAATTTTTATTTAACTTTTCTGGCCGTGTCACAACTAAAGAAATTCTGTAACATGCTGCAGGATATGCATTTTTCTTAAGATGAGATTTGTTTAGTTAGTAATACATATGTTCAAATAATTTTGTAGCAGTTAATTTTTTTTTTTACAGACCGTTGTGAAATATAAAAATTTTATTGTTAAGCTATTTCCTCTCAGTCTGTTCTAAAGTAAAGACGTCCTCTCAGTCTGCTCTGTTTTTATTTGGCTAAAAGTCGGGCGTAGCATGGTAGTTAGTTTGGTGTGTGAATTTTATTACAATATGTGTTATATAGTATATAATATTCTTTAAAGAGGCGGTCGGGCTAGTCAATGTTTCAGAGTGTTAGCGTTAGCTTCCCCTCCCCCACTTTAATGTGATTAGCTGACCTTCACACTGACCTTCATACTGAGTGTCTGACTGCAGCAGGTAACTGTTGCTCTAGTGGTGAGGAATTAACTTAAAGATTTACCTTTTGTGTTTTGAATTGAGCTCAATATAAACTATTAAATGAAAGGGGACACGTGTAGTAACAGAATATTGTCTGTTTCTTTATGATGAATATAACCCACATTTGTAACAGTCTCATAATTGCTAGTTTTAATGTTACAATAAAAACTCTTGATGTTTCAGATGAAACATATTTGGCAGTTTATTATTTTTATTATATTAAGTATTTGCATTTGAAGTATACAGTTATTGTCCATTTTACCAGCTTCTGATGCTGCAAAAATGTTGGACAATGTTTATCGTGTCTGCAAATAAATGTCAATGTTACAAATGTTAAATGCTGTTCCTGTTGTTTTTATGTTAACCCAGCACAAGCATTTAAGTAACTTAGAAATATTACAATTGTTTAAATGAAGTCACATCCAATATTATTAAGTAGATTTGATTTTTAATTTAACTGTATTTAGGTGAAGATGAAGATTTATCTGTAAAAGTAAATCAGGTTCACTTAAATATTTAATTAATGTTATTCATTAAATGTAACACATTTTTTTTATAGTAAAGGTAGGCCTGGGCGATAAAACGATAACGATATGTTTCGCGATAGACACGTGATCGATATCAATAAAAAATGTGTTCGATAGAACGTTCGATATTTTTTATTCTTTGTCGGAAGAAAACAGAGGTCGCGAAGCTAGTTTGATTGCCATCATGCGCACTCGCTCCGCGACCGGCTCTAGGACCTGGAAGTAGTACTGTCGCGATTCAGGAAGCATAAACGGAGACAAGATGGCGTTGACATCGGCACCCGCCGAATGCGGGTAAAATTGGGCTGTGGCGGGTAATAACTTTAGTCTCACTAGCCACATTGGCGGGTAGTTTATTCTTTGGTATGACAATTGTTATGTTTGCATCAATATACACAACTAACATCTATAATATTACTTGCTTTTTGTGTGAGACAAACGGAGGCATGGAGAAAAACGGTATTCTTCTTTTATTGCATTCAGTGCACACGACACATATAGTATACAGCGCGGTATTGCCCCTGGTGGTCCGCCAGTGAATTAACATCAAACTGAAATATATTAAAACAATATATTTTTGTTGTAGTTTTCTCTACATTTTCTTTTAATTTTGCACCTTAAATGTTAAGAGATAATTGTTAAGTGTTCATTGTGACTTTAGACTTATGTTTACATTTTAATTATTTGATTTTTTCCATGGTTGTTGACATTTCTGTCTTAATAACTGATGGGACTATGATCATAGGAAGGTTAAGTTTAAAATAAAAATGTTTAAATAAAATATATTCTTCTCCTGGTCCTTATTTTAAATGGATCATAAAAAATATCAATAATTATCGATATCGACCGATCTGAAACACTGATATCATGATACAGTTTTCACCCATATCGCCCAGCCCTAAGTAAAGGTAAAACTGTTTTCCTTAAAATTATTTAATTTAGCTTAAAATATTTATGCTGATACATTATATAACAACTACATTGGTCGGATCTGTCCACAGGACATTGTTCCAGAAGCCTTGTGGTCTGTTCAGATGCTGTTTTGCTTCCATTTTATTTTTTAGGAAGATTAGGTTTCTCTTTTTTTTTTTTTTTTTTGAGACAAACCCTTATGTGTTATATTCATAAATTTGCACGAGATGCCCACTACTGCCCGAGTGCTTGTGAGGTTACTCCAGGTTTTCGTCTATATTGTGCTTAAATGGGCCTTTAATTTAATACTTGGAATATATTAATCAGAGTTTAAAGTTCGGACTTTTCATCGTCGCTGTTTTGTGTTCGATTGGAGCTCATTTCGTCATTTCATCAACGTTGCCTCTTATATCTCATAATGGACAACGCTAAAGTCTCCGAAGTTTCTCTTCAATCAATCTGGGACGCTATATAACAGATAAAATCTGACATGATTGTTCACTTTTTTTTGGTCATTTTATCTTTGGTTAATTTGTGGGGTTTTTTTTTTGTGTGTGTGTGTGTGTGTGTGTGTGTGTTTATGACTGTGTTTTTGTGCAGCTCTTACCCATATGGTACCCTAACCAATTCTATGACTTTATTTTATTTATCAATTCATTTATTGTTTGAATTATAGATTCACCTAAAGGCTTAAAAATTGTCCATCTGAATATCAGAAGTCTTCTCACTAAAGTTTATCTTTTAAGAGTCTGGGTTTCTCTTTATAAACCTATAGTATTATTACTATATCTGAAACTTGGTTACACGATCAAATTAACGATGAGGATATAAAGCTTGAAACTTTTGTTTTATTTAGAATTGATAGACCTTCTAGAGGAGGTGGAGTTGCTATATATGTTGCTGCTCAGTTGAATTCTGTGTCTGTGTAACTTTGTTAATATGACCAGTTAATTTTGAATGTTTATTTGTTAATATTTTTTTCATAATAATAAACAGTTAACTATAGGTTGCCTGTATAAACCACCATCTGCTCCTGTTGATTCCACAAAATGTATTTTGTCAACTATTAATTCTTTAGGAAGGCATACTGAACTCATTATCTTGGTTGATTTTAATTGTAACTGGTTGGATCGTGCTTCCTCTAATGATAAATATTTATTTAGTAGTATTAATCTCACTCAGTTAATCGATGAGCCCACTAGAGTTAGACAAAATTCATCATCTCTGTTGGACTGGATATTGGTCACGAATCCAGAAAGATTTATTAAATCAGGTGTAATGTCAGATTGTTTAAGTGATCATTCTGTTATATTCTGTGTTTGGAAAATCAAAATGCCTCGCCTTCCTTCAAAATATATTACAATTAGACAATATAAGAGTATTAATTATGATTATTTTATTTATGATTTAGTGTCTATTAATTGGAACAGACTTGAGTTAATTCCTTCAGTTGATGATGCCTGGAACTTCTTCTATTCTGAAGTCATCAATGTAATCAATAAGCATGCTCCTCTGAAAACAATAAGGCTTAAAGGCAGGTATCTTCCCTGGATTAACTCAGATCTGATTAATCTTGTTAAACAAAGGGATAAGGCCTGGACTATATATCGTAAAACTAAATTGAGGACTGGGAATCTTATAGACAGCTTAGGAATATGGGCAAAACCAAGACAAGGGAAAAAAAATGCAAAATCTAATTATTATAATGACTGTTTTTCTCAAGATTTTCGTAACCCCAGACATTTTTGGAACCATTTAAACAGCGTCTTAAATAAGAGAAACAAAACCTCTTTAAGAGAGTTAATAATCAATAATGAGCATATTTCTGATCCTATTCAGATATCTTATGCATTTAATAATTATTTTACCTCCATAGGTACTCATTCTACTATTAAATATTCTGATACTTTCTTTTCTAGTGGTTGTTTAAATCAGTTATTTTCTTTCAGCAAAATTCCTCCTTCTGATACTTTTAAAGCAATATGTGGGTTAAAAGAATATAGTTCGCCCGGTCCAGATGGTCTGGAAGCTAAATTTGTTAAACTTGCTTCCAACATCTTAATGTATCCTTTGACTGATTTATTTAATTTATCCTTATCTCCTTGTTCATTGCCTTCCATATGGAAATGTGCTAAGACTATTCCTCTTTTCAAAATTGGTGACCCATTTGATTTGAACAATTACCATCCAATTTCTATTATTTGTACTGTAGCAATTGTTTTTGAGAAATAAATTTTCAATCAACTATCTAATTATGCTAATCAGTTCAATATTCTGTCCCCATTTCAGGCAGGTTTTAGACCTAATTTTTCTACCACTACAGCTTTAATGAAATTCAAAAGTGATTTGTTTACTTCTTTTGATAGCAAACTACTGGTGCTATCTTTATCGATCTTTCTAAAGCATTGGATATGGTGGACCATCATCTTCTGCTTGATAAGTTACATTCTATAGGTTTTGATAAAAAATCTCTTCTTTGGTTTAATTCTTAACTTCATAATAGACAATATGTTGTTGATAAAGGTGTTCCTCAAGGATCAACATTAGGTCCTTTTGCATTTTTGTTTATTTATTAATGACCTTTCTAAAATCTGTTTAAATTTGTCTATTCATCTTTATGCAGATAATACTGTTATTTATTTTTCTCATTCTGATACTTCATATATTCAGTCCTCCCTGCAGTTAGACTTTAACTCATTACAGGATTGTAGTTTTATAAAACTAAACTCATTCTTAATAAAAAGAAGTCTTGCAGTATTGTGTTTTCTAGAAGATGCCATCGTTCTTACTCTTTTGATTTAGATATTATTTTTAAGGATGGGTCACTCTTATCAAATGTCGATCGATTCAAATATCTTGGTCTTTGGCTTGATCCTGAATTGTCTTTTAAATATCACATTGACTTTATTACAAAAAAAAATCATATGGGTGCCTCAGTTCTCTTTATCGCTCAATTAATTGTTTTTCATTTCAAATTAGGAAAAGATTAATCTCCCAATTAATTTTTCCTATTATTGACTATGCAGACATTATTTATCAAAATACTTCTGATACTAACTTAAAACCTCTAAACATTGTTCACCATTCTTTATGTAGGTTTGTTTTTTAGATGTCTTTATAGAACTCATCGTTGTATGAAGCTCTCGACCGGCTTCAACCCAAACCCCGAAGGTAATATCATTGGCTTCAGTTTCTTTTCAAGTGTATTTATTTAGATTTTCCTCTACATCTATTTATTTCCTTTGTCATATACAGTATCCTCATTTTTCTATTCCTAGAAGTTTTACTGAAGTTGGTCGAAGGTCTTTTCAATATAAAGCGCCATATGATTGGAACAATCTACCTACTTCGCTTAAATCAATTACATCTTTTCATCATTTTAGGATCAACTTAATATCTCATTTGAAAACAACCTGTTGATGTTTCTAACTTTTGGTTGTGCCTACAGGTTATACTGTATATGTAGTGTATATGTGCATGTGTACATATGTATTATATATATTATTATTATTTCTAATAATGTTTTTTTTCCCTGTTAAACTACCTATATTCATAATTGTGTTTTCATTATTGTACTAAAATGTATATTACTTTGTATGCACATGCTTTTTTCTTTTATTCATAGTTGTTGATTATGGGTACGTGAATTGGGAAGAGAGCTGTGAATTTTTTTTCTTTTTTGATTATTACTTGTGTTGTATTTTGTATTGTTTTATGTATGTGTTCTATGGTCCCCCTCGAAAAATGAGATGGAGCATCTCAAGGGGCTTTCCCTCAATTAAGAAATCTAAATAAAGAAACTGGTAAAGTATAGTTTGAACTGAATAAGTTACTTAGATGAATAATTTCAAAGCAACAAAAAGTCCAGTTGCCATGATTCAACTTCTTATAGCCAAGGAATTTGACTCCATATGGATCTGCTTGCACTCTGCACTAAATATACATTGACTTTATACATTATGTGACTATGACCATGCTCAGTGTTTCACGCTCTTGTAAAATCAACATCCATCTCTGGTTTGTCAACATTCAGGGACAAGTTTGCTCTGCTCCAGGCAATTAGCTTCTTGACCTGTATTACCCCTTTTCCACCATGGCTGTTCCTGAGCTAGTTTGGAGCATGTGTCCAATTCCAAACCAATTTTTTTTTTTCAGACAACCAAAGCCCTCAGACAGAAAAAAAGGTTCCCTGGCAGCACCAATATTTTGCTGGACAAAGTGTTAATGTGAAATGCTCTCTGATAGCAAATGCAATGAGTTTGCTTCCTTCTTTTTTGAGAAAATCTGTAATATTAGAAGGGCTATTAACACATCAAGTTATGCAGAGATCAGAAAAACTCAAACACAACCTCAAAAAACAGTTACTATGTCTGTCTTTCAAGCAATTGATAGCAAAATCTATCAGCACCTCAAATTGACAACCTGTGTCCTTGACACACTTCCCACATCTTTTTTCAAAAGTGTGTTTAACTGTTTAGAAGCAGACCTTTTAAAAGTGGTGAACACCTCACTTCTCTCTGGGACTTTTCCAAACTCTCTAAAAACCACAGTTGTAAAGCCACTCCTGAAAAAGAGCAATCTTAATAATACAATATTGAAAAACTACAGACCAATATCAAATCTTCCTTTTATAGGTAAGATTATTGAAAAGGTTGTTTTTAATCAGCTGAACAACCATTTAAACTCAAATGAACACCTGGACAGTTTTCAATCTGGCTTCCGAGCGCATCACAGTACAGAGACAGCGCTCATAAAGATAATAAATGACATTTGTTTAAATTCGGATTCTGGCAAAATCTCAGTGTTGGTACTGCTAGATCTTAGTGCTGCGTTTGACACTGATGATCATAACATACTAATAGAAAGACTGGAAAACTGGGTCAGGCTTTCTGGGATGGTACTCAAATGGTTCAGGTCATACTTAGAAGGCAGAGGTTATTATGTGAGTATAGGAGAGCACAAGTCTAAGTGGACGTCCATGACATGCGGAGTCCCACAAGGCTCAATTCTTGCACCCCTCCTGTTTAGCCTGTATATGCTCCCACTAAGTCAGATAATGAGAAAGAACCAAATTGCCTATCACAGCTATGCTGATGATACCCAGATTTACCTAGCCTTACTGTATCTCCAAATGACTACAGCCCAGTTGACTCCCTCTGCCAATGCCTTGATGAAATTAACGGTTGGATGTGACAAAATTTTCTTCAGTTAAACAAGGATAAAACTGAGGTCATTGCATTTGAAAACAAAGATGAAGCTCTGAAGGTGAATCCATACCTTCACTCTAGGGGTCAGATAACAAAAAATCAAGTCAAGAATCTTGGGGTGATTCTGGAGACAGACCTTAGTTTCAGTAGTCATGTGAAAGCAATAACTAAATCAGCATACTATCAAGAAGACCATTAGACAGCTGCAGCTCATCCAGAACGCTGCTGCCAGAATTCTAACTAGAACCAGAAAATCTGAGCAAATCACACCAGTCCTCAGGTCCTTACACTGGCTTCCTGTAACAATTAGGATAGATTTTAAAGTACTTTTACTCATTTATAAATCACTTAATGGCCTAGGACCTAAAAACATTACACATATGCTCACTGAATATAAACCTAACAGACCACTCAGATCGTTAGAATCGAGTCAGATAGAAATACCAAGGGTTCACACAAAACAAGGGGAGTCGCTTTTAGCCATTATGCTGCCCGCAGTTGGAACCAGCTTCCAGAAGAGATCAGATGTGCTAGAACATTAGTCACATTTAAATCTAGACTTAAAACTCATCTGTTTAGATGTGCGTTTATTAAATTGAGCACTGTGCTACGTCCGAACTGACTGCACTGTATTTTATATTTATATTTTTTAACCGATTGCATTATTTTATGTTTATCTAATATCTTAAACTGTTTATTTTATATTATTTAAAAAAAATTAAATTATGTTTTAATTAGTTTTCTATTTTTCTTTTAAATTAAATTAGTTTAAAGTTTAATTGCTAATTGTTTTTATTTTTATTAAGTTTTCATTAAAAAGTTTTATTGCTATTATCTTTTATTTCATTTTATGATTATTTTAATTTCTTCTATGTAAAGCACGTTGAATTACCATTGTGTATGAAATGTGCTATACAAATAAACGTGCATTGCCTTGCCTTATGTCAGAGGCTGGGAGATCCTGAGGCAATGGGCTTCAGGTGGCTCCAGCTGAGGATTTTTGTCTAAACATGATCCAGGGAATTTGCCCATCTTTTAGCCATCTTTACATGTTGATGGAGCACTGACGTGATATTTGCATGGTTGGAGTCTCCAAAACACACAATTCATCAGTCCATCAGGGTGTGTTCTGCAACCTCTTACGGTCCAGTGAACATCTCCTCAGCTTTAGCACATGAAAGAATGTAGACAGGTAAACTCTTGTGTTTAAAATAATGGTCTACATTTCGCACTGACAAAACTCCAGTAGAGATGAGCAGTATCTAAAAACTAGCACAGAGGTCTTGCATTCCATATCAGGAACAGTTACTACAGTGAACATTAGTACACACAGTTACTTAAATAATAATGTTGACAATGTGTTCAATAATGTTCGGGACTCAGAGACAGTCTCAGTATTTAAGACGAGGCTAAAAACCGATTTATTTAGACAAGCATTTTTATAAATAGATTTGGTATATTTAGATGCTGTCTTCTCTACTCTCATTGATCATTTAGGTTTGTTGATGGCATCTTCTCTTCTCTCACCCTGTCTCTCTCTGTTGAGTTACACATGTCGCTTCACAGGCTGCCAGTGATCCAGACCCCAGTGCCCTTTGGACTTGTCTTACTCGTCCTGGTGCCCCGTCTCTGATTGGAGTTCTTGTCACATGGAGGCCCCGTGTGGTCTCTTTGGGATGCGTGTGGTGACTGTCGACATTTCCACTTTACCATAAAGGCAGCCCTGGCCTCGGTTGATGGAGACAGCTGTTCTCTGAGGACTTGTCACTGCAGTCGCTCAATAGTTCAGGACTGGAATTTCCTACAGTCTAATATAATATGAAAGTAATTTCATACTAATTTCATATTAATTTCATCATATTAAGTTAAACATCTCTCCTGTTATACTAAACTGCCAACTGCCTAACACACAATATGACTGCAAAACCATTCCTGCTATCCATTATCACCCAAATGAGAATGGGTTCTGTGTTGAGTCTGGTTCCTCTCAAGGTTTATTCCAATTGCCATCTCAGGGAGTTTTTCCTTGCCAACATCACCCTTGGCTTGCTTATCAGCGACAATCTGATCATTTTAATTTATGCATATTTCTTTACACATTTCTTGATTTTTTTCTCTTGATTCTGGAAAGCTGCTTTGCGAAAATGACTATTCATCATCTAAATAAATAAATCGTTTTTGTTAATTAAATTGAATACTTTGGGTTTCTGTTAGGATGCCAAATTTCTACAAGCTGTAAGTCATCGGGACATGAAAGTAGTGACTTTCTCCTAATACTCAAAAATTAAGTAAGTTTTTTTTTTCTTTGGTCCATAGGTCACCATGAATCCTACAAACAAATTCTTTCCAGTTGGATTCACCTTGGCTTCTTGCACACAAAACAGCCTCAAAAACCACTTACTGTAGCTTTGCAAACTTAGATTTTTTTGCTTTTTTGCATAATATTTAAAACTTACTTTTGCAATTGAGTCCGAGGATTTTTGTTCTATCTTTACAAATTTGGTCTAAAACTACCCATCAGTGTGTGAACCCAAACTGTTATCAAAAACATGTTGACATGTACAAAAAAATATGTCTGCACTTGTCAATGAATACTAACAATAACTCATGAGTGTTTACATGGATTTACACAAGAGTTTAAAGCAATATATGAGAAGATTCTATGGTTACATGCAAAGTTTGGGGTGTGGTCATACACACATGGATGAACCTAAAGTCAACTTTTTCTCAGTAACAGTAAATTTGGTCAACGTGAAGTTTTTGGTGTATCTTCATGCTAATCTTTATTTTTTAATTAAATTTTTTTTTATGATGACCTAATTTATTAAAAAGCATGTCTGGCATCAGCCAGTCAGCTTGTAACACTCATTCAAAAGGATCAATGTTATGTCATGAGTAGAAATAGTTTTCTCTATTTAATAAAATATTATCTCCTTCTTCCCATTTTACTGATTGTTATCAGTTTGTTGATTTAATGGTGACTATTTTGCATGATCTCAATTTGGTGTTCGACAGGGTTCGGTATTAGGCCTACATTTTCTCTTTACATACAGTGGTGTGAAAAACTATTTGCCCCCTCCTGATTTCTTATTCTTTTGCATGTTTGTCACACAAAATGTTTAACTATTAGTCAAAGATAACACAAGTAAACACAAAATGCAGTTTTTAAATGAGGGGTTTTATTATTTAGGGAGAAAAAAAATCCAAACCTACATGGCCCTGTGTGAAAAAGTAATTGCCCCCTGAACCTAATAACTGGTTGGGCCACCCTTAGCAGCAATAACTACAATCAAGCGTTTGCGATAACTTTCCACGAGTCTTTTACAGCGCTCTGGAGGAATTTTGGCCCACTCATCTTTGCAGAATTGTTGTAATTCAGCTTTATTTGAGGGTTTTCTAGCATGAACCGCCTTTTAAAGGTCATGCCACAACATCTCAATAGGATTCAGGTCAGGACTTTGACTAGGCCACTCCAAAGTCTTCATTTTGTTTTTCTTCAGCCATTCAGAGGTGGATTTGCTAGTGTGTTTTGGGTCATTTTCCTGCTGCAGCACCCAAGATCGCTCCAGCTTGTGTTGAACAGATGGCCGGATATTCTCCTTCAGGATTTTTTGGTAGACAGTAGAACTAACCCTAACCCTAACCCTACCACCACCATATTTTACTGTTGGTATGATGTTCTTTTTCTGAAATGCTGTGTTACTTTTACGCCAGATGTAACGGGACACGCACCTTCCAAAAAATTCAACTTTTGTCTCGTCGGTCCACAAGGTATTTTCCCAAAAGTCTTGGCAATCATTGAGATGTTTTTTTTTAGCAAAATTGAGACGAGCCTTAATGTTCTTTTTGCTTAAAAGTGGTTTGCGCCTTGGAAATCTGCCATGCAGGCCGTTTTTGCCCAGTCTCTTTCTTATGGTGGAGTCGTGAACACTGACCTTAATTGAGGCAAGTGAGGCCTGCAGTTCTTTAGATGTTGTCCTGGGGTCTTTTGTGGCCTCTCGGATGAGTCGTCTCTGCGCTCTTGGGGTAATTTTGGTCGGCCGGCCACTCCTGGGAAGGTTCACCACTGTTCCATGTTTTTGCCATTTGTGGATAATGGCTCTCACTGTGGTTCGCTGGAGTCCCAAAGCTTTAGAAATGGCTTTATAACCTTTACCAGACTGATAGATCTCAATTACTTTTGTTCTCATTTGTTCCTGAATTTCTTTGGATCTTGGCATGATGTCTAGCTTTTGAGGTGCTTTTGGTCTACTTCTCTGTGTCAGGTAGCTCCTATTTAAGTGATTTCTTGATTGAAACAGGTGTGGCAGTAATCAGGCCTGGGGGTGACTACAGAAATTGAACTCAGGTGTGATAAACCACAGTTAAGTTATTTTTTAACTGTGGAAAACGTCTCGGGTTACTTTGCAGTAACCCTGTTCCCTGAGAGGCGGGAACGAGATGCTGCGTTAGAACGCTTATGGGAACTATCTTGTCGCATTGCCGGCCATGAAGCATGTGTGGAAAAACGCCATTATCTGGCTACATATAACCTCGGTCAGGTGACGTCATCTGATTAGATCAGGTGGAGGTTATAAATACCGGAAAGCCGGCAACAAAACCTCAGATTATTTGTCTGAATGGACGTCCGGTCACATGGTAGTGCGGCGTTCGGACGCAGCATCTCGTTCCCGCCTCTCAGGGAACAGGGTTACTGCAAAGTAACCCGAGACGTTCCCTTTTCGAGGCTTCACTCAATGCTGCGTTAGAACGCTTATGGGAACGAGAATACCAACGCCGCCGCACTACAGGTGTCTGGACCCCAAGGTTGTGTAGCGTGTGCGCACAAGGCCGAGAAGGTCTCAGATTCATGTCCGGGAAGCTGAACCGAGGACTCGTGAGCCTGGGGTGGCATGGACATCCAGACTATAAAATCTCATAAATGTGTGCGGAGAGGACCAACCCGCTGCGTCACACACTTGTTGCAGGGGAGTACCTCTTGCAAGAGCAATAGATGAGGCGACCCCTCTGGTTGAATGAGCCCTGACTCCTAGGGGCGAAGTGTGTCCACGCGCCTCATAGGAGAGGGCAATAGCATCTCTCACCCAGTGTGACAGAGTATGTGTGGTGGCGGCCGCCCCCCGGTTGCGGCCTCCATAACATATAAAGAGTTGCTCTGACTTACGCCACTGGCTGGTGCGGTGGACATAAGCCTGAAGAGCACGTACTGGGCACAGTAGGTGAAGTTTCTCTTGCTCCGAATCCGCAAAGGGCGGAGGACAGAAGGCTTCCAGGATGACAGGGTGCATGGTAGAGAAAGGAACTTTCGGTAGATAGTTTGGGTGAGGATGCAGAATGGCCTTGACTAGCCCAGGGGCAAAGTCCAGGCAGGATGGGGAGACTGACAATGCACGCAGGTCTCCGATCCTCTTTAGAGAGGTGATGGCCATAAGAAGAACCATCTTGAGAGTCAGAAGCCTGTCGGGCGCTGACTCTAGCGGTTCAAAAGGAGTCTCGATCAAACCTTCGAGCACGATAGATAAATCCCAAGAGGGAGCCGTGACTCTAGTGGGTGGCCTCAACCGTTTAGCTCCACGAATGAAACGGGCAACTAAAGGGTGATTTCCTACAGTAGCCCCTTCAGACAGGACGTGGCAGGCTGAAATAGCGGCCACGTACGTTCTGAGGGTACTAGGGCACAAGCCCGAGGACAATTTCTCTTGCAGGAATTCTAGCACTGAAACAATTCGGCAGTGGACTGGGTCCACCTGCTTAGCCATGCACCAGCTCTCGAATACCTTCCATTTGAAGGCATAAATCCTTCTAGTGGAGGGAGCCCTAGCACTTAGGATGGTGTCAATTACGCCGGCTGAAAGGCCGGCTTGACTCAATTGGTCCCGTTCAGGGGCCAAGCGTGAAGGTTCCAAAGCTCGGGCCGGGGATGAAATATTGTCCCCTGCGCCTGAGATAGAAGATCCCTCCTCACTGGAATCATCCAAGGTGAGCCGTCGAGGAGTGATATTATTTCTGAGAACCATACTCGGGCCGGCCAACGGGGCGCTATCAATAAGAGGCGCAAACCGTGTTGACGGACCCTCGCCAGGACTCCCGGGAGCAGAGCTATCGGAGGGTACGCATAGAGGCGTAGATTGGGCCACGTATGGGCCATCGCGTCCAGACCCAGGGGAGCTGGATGAGTCAGAGAGTAGTAGAGGGGACATTGTGCAGTCTCCTGTGAGGCAAAGAGGTCCACCTCCGCTGTAGAGAATCTCTCCCAGATTTGAGTGACTACTTCGGGGTGGAGTTTCCATTCCCCGTGATTCACAGCTCGTCTGGACAGAAAGTCTGCTCCCACATTCCTGTACCCTGGAATGTGAATCGCCCTGAGGGACAGGAACTTGTCCTGAGCCCAGAGCAGAACCTGATGTGCTAGCTGGTTCAAGCGTCGTGAGCGCAGGCCGCCCTGGCGATTTATATAGGAGACTACTGATGTGCTGTCCACCCGCACTAGGACATGGTAGCCTCTCAGCTGCTGGAGGAAATGCTGTAGAGCTAAAAATAGAGCCATCATTTCGAGGCAATTGATGTGCCATGCGAAAAGGTGGCCTCTCCAGACCCCTTGGGCTGGACGGCCATCCAAGACCGCGCCCCAGCCGGTAAGGGAAGCGTCTGTCGTTAGCATTTTGCGACGACAAGACGGACCTAGAGTGGGACCCAAGGCGAGAAACCGGGGTCTGAACCACATAGAAAGGGTACGAAGTCCTTTGCGCGTAACCCTTATCCGCCTTCGGGGATTTGTTCTCGTGTGAACTCCCCTGGCTCTTAACCACAGCTGAAACGCTCTCATGTGCAGGAGACCCAAGGGTATCACCATGGACGCAGCTGCCATGAGGCCTAAACATTTTTGTAAGTGATGTACAGTCACTTCTTGGTCTAGTCTGATTTCCTTCAGAGCGTTGTTTATGGATTCGACGCGAGCAGGAGACAGATGTGCCTGCATAGCGATCGAATTCCACCTGACGCCCAAGTAGGTTGTCACTTGTGCTGGAAAGAGAACGCTTTTCGTGGCGTTGAGTCTCAATCCCAGCAAGTGAAGGTGAGCTAGGACGACATCTCGGTGTCGAAGTGCTAGCTGCTGAGACTGGGCCAGTATTAGCCAGTCGTCTATGTAATTCAGAATGCGGATGCCCTGGAGTCTCAAAGGAGCCAGAACTGCATCCATGCATTTTGTATATGTGCGGGGTGATAAGGCTAGACCGAATGGAAGAACCCGAAATTGGTAGGCTTTTCCCCCAAAGGCGAACCTCAGGAACTTCCTGTGCTGTGGCAAAATTTCTATGTGGAAATATGCGTCCTTTAAATCTACTGTCACAAACCAATCCTGTGGTTGGATTTGTGAAACAATAGTCTTTATGGTCAACATTTTGAAGTTGCATTTTTTGAGATAGCGGTTCAAACCGCGAAGATCCAGAATTGGACGCAGACCCCCGTCCTTTTTGGGGACCAGGAAGTACCGACTGTAGTAACCTGACTCCATGTCTGGAGGAGGAACCTGTTCTATGGCTCCCTTCTGCAGTAATTTCTGTAGTTCGGAACTCAGAAAACGCGCCCTTTCCGGTATCACGGAAGTGGAGACCACGCCGTTGAAACGCGGAGGGCGATATGCAAACTGGATCCTGTATCCTTTCTCTACAGTCTTTAAAACCCAGGGGGATATGCCTGGCAGTAGCTTCCACGCTGCCAGCTTCTCCGAAAGGGGTGCAAGTACTTCTACTGGGCTGGGGGGTGTTAGTGGTTCGGTGTCCTGGAATATAGCAGGATGCGACCGAAGGACTAACGTGTCGGAGACCGGTGTTGTCCGAAACACCAAAGGCGGCGGAAACTGAACATCGATCTCCTGGGGGTGCCCAGGGGGGCATGCTCCTATGTGCCCATCCCCAGGGGGGGTCACCCCCACGGTCCTGAGCTCTGCTATCAGGGACGCTTCTTCGCGAAGAAGACAGAGCGGTCTATTTTTTTGGGGGCGGCCTGAGGGGGGCGCCGAGCCGTACCCCAGTCCTTACGGGGGGGTGCGCGGCTACTGACGCTTTCCTTCTGCGCCTCTCGTCTAGCGAGACTGAGATCGGGTCGAGGTTGGGTGGCCGATGTCCTCGACACCTGGGCACGGCGTGGGATAAATTTCCCAAAAGCTTGTTCATAGAGACTGGCCTCTCTAAATCTGGTAGCGACAGTATTTACAGCTTCGCCAAATAGGCCTGAGGGTGAGATGGGAGCATCGAGAAGGAATGCCCGATCTTTGTCCTTAATGCCAGTTAGATTTAGCCAGAGGTGTCTCTCTGCAGACACCAGGGATGCCATAGAACGGCCAATAGCACGGGCTGTCTGTTTCGTCGCACGCAGGGACAGATCAGTAGCCCGGCGTAATTCTATGAATGCTTCCTGATTCATATTGCCGCTCGTGCTCAGATCATTCAGCAGGTCGGCCTGATACGCCTGCAAAACCGCCATGGTGTGCAAGGAAGCGCCGGCCTGACCAGCTGCTTGGAACGCCTTCCCTAACAGGGTAGAAGAAGTTCTACATGCCTTGGAGGGAAGGGTTGGCTTTTTTAATGAAGATGATGTTCCAGGAGCGAGATAGCCCGCGAGCGTCTCCTCAATCTGGGGCATCATCACATAACCCTGTGCTTTTGCATCAACAATATTCGAATAAAATGAAGTTGAAGGTACAAAAATACGGGAAGAAAAGGGACGTCTCCATGAACGAGATAACTCGTTGTGGAGATCATCAAAAAAGGGGAGAGAACGGCGTTGTGACGCCATCTCCTGGCCACCCGATAGAAATCTGTCATCCAGTTTGGAACGTTTTGTATGAGCTTGCTCTTGTGGCCAGTCAATATGTAAACGTTCAACTGCGCGTGTTATAACCTCAATTAATTCCTCATACTCTCTATCATCCCTAGAGGATCGTTCTGAGGTAGCTACATCCATTTCAACTGAAGCAAGCGAGTGAGTCTCCCTCAAACACTCCCGAGAAGCACCGAAGTGCGCTCGCGAAGTGGGGGGGGAGAGAGAGAGATCGGGGGAGGAAACGAGAGAGAGGAGGGGCTCCGTCTCTCGTGCCTCGGCCAAATCAACCTGTGAGCCCCAGGAGTGCAGAGCGGCTCGTGGCTCCCTAAAGAACGCGAGACGCGCTCGTAGCACTTTCATCTGGAGATTATCACAGTGCTCACACTCTCCTTCAAGTCCAAGGAGAGCGTGGCTTTCACCCAAACACTCAAAACAGAGATTATGGCTATCGTCTTGAGAAAGACGGTTACCGCACGGGCATGATAGACTGAACTCGGCCATTATATCTGGTGAGTTTTTTTTTTTTTATCTCTGTTAAGAATGGTTTCTTATATATCCTTTTTTTTTTAAATGCTTGCTGCACACACGCGATCACAAGTCGGCATGAAGACAAATGATCTGAGGTTTTGTTGCCGGCTTTCCGGTATTTATAACCTCCACCTGATCTAATCAGATGACGTCACCTGACCGAGGTTATATGTAGCCAGATAATGGCGTTTTTCCACACATGCTTCATGGCCGGCAATGCGACAAGATAGTTCCCATAAGCGTTCTAACGCAGCATTGAGTGAAGCCTCGAAAAGGGAACAAGGGGGGCAATCACTTTTTCACACAGGGCCATGTAGATTTGGAGCTTTTTTCTCCCTTAATAATGTAAACCTTCATTTAAAAACTGCATTTTGTGTTCAATTATGTTATCTTTGACTAATAGTTAACGGTCTTTGATGAGCAGAAACATTTAAGTGTGACAAACATGCAAAAGAATAAGAAATCAGGAAGGGGGCAAATAGTTTTTCACACCACTGTACATCTGGGCAACATAATTCGTAAGTATGGTATTAGTTTCCACTGTTATGCTGATGAGACACAGTTATTTGTCTCAGCAAAGCCAGCCTAATAAGGTTGAGCAATGTGTGAAGTACGTAAAAGACTAGGTGCTAATTTACTTCCTTCTGCTAAATCCTTAAAAGACAGAAGTACTGGTTCTAGTACCATATGAAGCTAGAAGTAAGCTTTTTGATCACATGTAAATATGGATGGCCTTTCTGTTTCATCATGTACAACAGTAAAAGACCTTGGTGTGATTATAGATTTCAATCTTTCAATTGAAGCTCATGTAAATAATATGACCAGGATAACATTCTTTTATCGCAGAAATATTGCAAAGACAAGTAATATAAAATATACAGTGGCTTGCAAAAGTATTCGGTCCCCTTGAACTTTTCCACATTTTGTCACATTACAGCCACAACCTCTGAGGCCGTCACAGAGCAGCTGTATTTGTACTGACATTAGATTACACACAGGTGCACTCTATTTAGTCATTAGCACTCACCAGGCAATGTCTATGGGCAACTGACTGCACTCAGACCAAAGGGGGCTGAATAATTACACACACCCCACTTTGCAGTTATTTATTTGTAAAAAATGTTTGGAATCCTGTATGATTTTCATTCCACTTCTCACGTGTACACCACTTTGTATTGGTCTTTCATGTGGAATTCCAATAAAATTGATTCATGTTTGTGGCTGTAATGTGACAAAATGTGGAAAACGTCAAGGTATATATATATATATATATATATGCTTATTTTATGACAGTAAAATTAAAAGTAATTCAGAACTAGAATTTCCTACAGTTTTGTACCTGAGGCACCAGTAATGGACTGGACTCCAAATTAACTTAAGCACATGATTTGTTATACGGTCCAAAGACCTGCAGATTAGGCTAATTAGGCCAAATTTCCCGTAGTGTGTGAATAAGTGTGTGTGGATTGGCACCATGTCTAGGGTGTACCCCACCTAGTGCTCCAAGTGTCCTGGGATAGGCTCCAGGTGCCCCTGTGATTCTGAATACAGGATTAAGTGGTATAGATGACAAGTGAGTGAATGACTGACATCATCTGTTATATTAAACTTGATTAAACGTATGACTGCAAAACACGTCCTGCTATCCGTTATGAACCAAATGAGAATGGGTTCCCTGTTGAGTCTGGTTCGTCTCAAGGTTTCTTCCAATTGCTTAGGGAGTTTTTCCTTGCCACTGTAGCCCTCACTTCAATGTCAACAAACCTGAGTGATCAATGAGTGTGGGGAAGTCACCATCTAAACATACTAGTTCACCATGATACTCTACATCCATGAGTCCCCCGGATCTGCTTCATTACCTAAGGTAAATCTATATACAAAAATGATTGGCTAAATAAATAGGTTTTTGGTCTAGACTTAAACACGGAGACTGTGTCACACACATACTTGGGCCCACTCATCGTTGCTTGCAACTATATTTTTCTTTTGATTAAATAAAGCATTTCCGCAGCAATGGCCATTGTGAAAAGTGATATACAAATAAGTTGAATTGAATTGCAATCACTACTAAACATGATTAATATGGTAATGGCTGATCTCTTTATGGTTCCATGTATTTTGTCAAGAACTAGGCACTGTGAATGATATGCAAGTAATGCTTGCACCATGCTTTTGACTACAACAACTATTATTATTATAATTATTATTATATAAATTATATAATTATATAAACGCTTATTAAGAGTCATATCAACAACAAATTAAGTGGGAGGTGCAATGTGAAAAACTTCTATTGAAGGTCTTATTATAGACAGAGTTGAGACAGACTACACAGATGAGGTCAGAGCATTATCAGAGTTGTTCAATGACAGCAACCTCTGTCTCAACATCAACAAACTTAAAAAGATGACTGTGAACATCAGGATGACAGAGATGGATTGCCACAGGAACTTATACAACAATGGACCTGCTGTGGAAAGAATTTGTGTGTGTGGTAAATAATGTAAATCTGTCTAATTACAATGTGTTAATAATGTGCTGTGTGTAGAATAAAAGAGTGTGTTAATAATTTATCCACTAGGGGGTAACCTAACACAAGAGTTAATTTTGTACCTACTGAGCAACCAGAGGAGCAGGGTAATTATTGAGTGCCTCTGTACTAATTGTGAGACGTATTGTGTATGCATGTATTAAACATTGTGTATTAAAATTTAAATTTGAGCTTATGGAGATTCTTTATTGAGGAAAGGTATTATGGATCATTGTCATACATTATATACTTCACCATAGGTGAAATAATGTCCCATTGACTTATTGTTTGAATGCATGCTAAAAGGTAGGCAACCAAGAGGGAAAAGAAAAATCTCAAGAAGCTCTGTGACCTGCAGTAAACCCTGCAGAGAGAAAGATAATTCATAATCGGGTGCATACAGCCAGCGATGTAGATAGACACTCTGGATGTTCTGTGAGCTATCAGTCAATTATTACAAAAGTTGAAAATAGTTGAAAGGACCAGCAAGCGAACCGCATTTGTAGCTGACCCCTTTGGCTTCACAAAAAAGCTGTTGGGAGAAAAGCGCAGCGGACCTTTGGATTGCCCTAAGTAAGAGATAGATCATGTCCTCCACAACACCCTGAGCAATCCAGACAGAGAGCAAGAGCTAGGGCCACAGACAGCCCTCTTGAAGGTACCAGCACCACTAGTGGAGTTCAACGCTTCAGAACCTACCTGGCAAGAAATCCAAGAGGTGGTAACAGCACCCAGAGTGAGTTCTGCTTCACGTCCCAGTCAAGTACCATATAAAGTGTACAAGCACTGCTCAGGACTCCTTCAAATCCTCTGGAAGAGTGATTTGATGAAAAGGGATCATCACAGAACAGTGGAAGCATCTGGATCCCTAAGGAGGAGAATTTAACAAACCTGGATCCATCTCACTCCTCAGTGTGGAGGGAAAGATCTTCTTTAGCATTATAGCTAGAAGGATGACAGACTTCCTACTAGGGCTGCACGATATATCGAAAAAATATCGTTATCGCGATAATGGCATGCGCGATAACCATATCGCAAAGAGTTGTGATAAATACTTTATGTGCCAAGCATTTGTGTGTCCAAATTTGATCAATCAGATGGGCCCTTACTATGTTTATACCCGTATATATGTGTATATATATATATATACAGTGGTGTGAAAAACTATTTGCCCCCTTCCTGATTTCTTATTCTTTTGCATGTGTGTCACACTTAAATGTTTCTGCTCATCAAAAACCGTTAACTATTAGTCAAAGATAACATAATTGAACACAAAATGCACTTTTTAAATGAAGGTTTACGTTATTAAGGGAGAAAAAAAACTCCAAATCTACATGGCCCTGTGTGAAAAAGTGATTGCCCCCCTTGATAAAAAATAACTTAACTGTGGTTTATCACACCTGAGTTCAATTTCTGTAGTCACCCCCAGGCCTGATTACTGCCATACCTGTTTCAATCAAGAAATCACTTAAATAGGAGCTACCTGACACAGAGAAGTAGACCAAAAGCACCTCAAAAGCTAGACATCATGCCAAGATCCAAAGAAATTCAGGAACAAATGAGAACAAAAGTAATTGAGATCTATCAGTCTGGTAAAGGTTATAAAGCCATTTCTAAAGCTTTGGGACACCAGCGAACCACAGTGAGAGCCATTATCCACAAATGGCAAAAACATGGAACAGTGGTGAACCTTCCCAGGAGTGGCCGGCCGACCAAAATTACCCCAAGAGCGCAGAGACAACTCATCCGAGACGCCACAAAAGACCCCAGGACAACATCTAAAGAACTGCAGGCCTCACTTGCCTCAATTAAGGTCAGTGTTCACGACTCCACCGTAAGAAAGAGACTGGGCAAAAACGGCCTGCATGGCAGATTTCCAAGGCGCAAACCACTTTTAAGCAAAAAGAACATTAAGGCTCGTCTCAATTTTGCTTAAAAACATCTCAATGATTGCCAAGACTTTTGGGAAAATACCTAGTGGACCGACGAGACAAAAGTTGAACTTTTTGGAAGGTGCGTGTCCCGTTACATCTGGCGTAAAAGTAACACAGCATTTCAGAAAAAGAACATCATACCAACAGTAAAATATGGTGGTGGTAGTGTGATGGTCTGGGGTTGTTTTGCTGCTTCAGGACCTGAAAGGCTTGCTGTGATAGATGGAACCATGAATTCTACTGTCTACCAAAAAATCCTGGAGGAGAATGTCCGGCCATCTGTTCGTCAACTCAAGCTGAAGCGATCTTGGGTGCTGCAGCAGGACAATGACCCAAAACACACCAGCAAATCCACCTCTGAATGGCTGAAGAAAAACAAAATGAAGACTTTGGAGTGGCCTAGTCAAAGTCCTGACCTGAATCCTATTGAGATGTTGTGGCATGACCTTAAAAAGGCGGTTCATGCTAGAAAACCCTCAAATAAAGCTGAATTACAACAATTCTGCAAAGATGAGTGGGCCAAAATTCCTCCAGAGCGCTGTAAAAGACTCGTTGCAAGTTATCGCAAACGCTTGATTGCAGTTATTGCTGCTAAGGGTGGCCCAACCAGTTATTAGGTTCAGGGGGCAATTACTTTTTCACACAGGGCCATGTAGGTTTGGATTTTTTTTCTCCCTAAATAATAAAACCCCTCATTTAAAAACTGCATTTTGTGTTTACTTGTGTTATCTTTGACTAATAGTTAAATGTGTTTGATGATCAGAAACATTTTGTGTGACAAACATGCAAAAGAATAAGAAATCAGGAGGGGGGCAAATAGTTTTTCACACCACTGTATATATATATAATTTTTATATCTTTATATTTAATTCTGTCGCGAAGTAACCCAGGAAGATCAGAAGACTTAGCGATTAGCCGTTAGCCTTTTGTAGCGTGGACGGTAAATCCAAACACGGAAGCAAGCGAGTAGGCAGGATAACCACGCGAATTAGTTTAAGGACTCTCACAGAAGGGAAGCAAGGGAAAAACACAAATTTAACCCGCGTCCTATAAACACACACTCGAATCAGAAAGTAAACAATCTGCACCGACATGCGTGAACACAGTGACTAAGCTGTATGCAATGGTTTGTTTACTCCTCTTATACTTCCGGGTTCGCGCCCGCATTACTTCAGGGTCCTAGTGCCGGTCGCGGAGCGCGCGCGTGTGTTTTGGGAGACAAGTAGTATTTTTTTTGTTTAATAATATTTATTTTTATTAAAATAAATAAATAAATAAAAACAGGCAAGCCAAAGAGAATATTTTGTTTAAAAGATGCTCTTGTTTTAAGACACTCTTGATGAGTGTATGGTTACACATAAATAAAAAGTAATGTTTGAAAGTAATTCATATTGTATTGGCAGGTCTATGGTAACAGCAAACCAGAAGTCAGAATATCTGCTGAGGATTTTAAGTCATTCATAGTGTTTTGAAGTCTAAATATTTGCAACTTCCTTGACATACAGTATAGTTTCCTTTTAGCCTGAATTAGATTTAATTACATCAGATGAATATCTATTACCTGTTTATTTTAGTATGATCATTACATATAAATAAATAATAAAAAAAGGCAATAATAATAATAAAAAATGCATTTCTCTAGGGAAATGTTATATCGCAAGAAATATCGCTATCGCAATATTCAACAACAATATCGCATATCGCATATTTTCCTAATATCGTGCAGCCTTACTTCCTACTGAAAAATTATTATATTGACACATCTGTACGGAAGGGCAGCATTCCCAACATGGAGTGGCAGGGTGCCTGCAACATAACGGAGTCCTCACACAACTGATAAGGGAAGCACATGAGGGAAATGGAGATTTCGTTCTGCTTTGGCTTGACCTTGCCAGTGCATATGGGTCAATCCCAGTGAGGCTGAGAGTTACATACTGTAAGGGAGCATTACATTAAACTGGCACCGGCTCAAGAAAGGGATCATTACTGGCTGTACAATTTCTCTGATCCTTTTTGCTTTCGCAATGAATATGTTGGTCAAGGCTGCTGAAATGGACTGTAGAGGCCAAGTTTGGGATCAGTCCTCGATCAGAGCCTTTATGGATGACTTGACAGTCACCACTACCTCAGTGGCTGGGTGCAGGTGGATTCTACAGGGCCTGGTTAAGCACATTTCTTGGGCTAGAATGAGCTTCAAGCCAAATTCCTGGTCTATGGTACTGAAGAGAGGGAAAGTGGTGGACAAGTTTCGCTCCTGAGTGGATGGCGTAGTAATACCATCAATGAATGAGAAACCACTAGTCTTGGTAAGGCAGTGAAAACTTCAGCCTCAGAGACACCGCGTCAGACCAGACAATGATTAAGAAGCTTAAAGCTTGGTTGTCAGCAATAGACAAGTCTGGTTTACCTGGCAGATTCAAGGCATGGATATACCAGCATTGCATCTTGCCACGAATCCTTTGGCCGCTGTTGCGAATGCATATGGGTCAATCCCCACAAGCTGTTCACACTGTGCTCCCCAGCCCAACGAACTTGCATGTCTGGGGCAACAGTGAAGTCCCGGACAAGGGTCCCTAGAGCATATTCTGAGTAGCTGCCCATCTGCCCTTAGAAAGGGCCGCTACTGCTGGCGACATGATCAGGTCCTGAAGTGTATAGCAGAGGCCATTTCACATGCAGTGGCCAACAACAAATATGTTGGCAGCCAGAGAAGAATTGCCTTCATAAGGGCTGGTGAGTAGCTGCAAGCACAGCAAAAATCAACCAGCGTACTCTCATCAGACTGGGAGCTGCGGGTTGACCTGGGCAGGCAGCTTAAGTTCCCTGAATTTATAACATCAACTTCGTTGAGACCCGATATGGTTTTAAATCATAGAAGGAGGGTGCAGAGGCTTTGCTGCTCGTTTCCTGTGTAAGATCTTTGCCAGGCTTGGAATCACAGGAGCTGCAAAGAGGAGAGCCATCGAGTCCCTTTCAGACAGCATCCTCTTGCGTCCACAGTTACTCCTGTTGTATGTGTTTATAATTTATAATATAAATTTGTTTAATTTTCTAATTAAACTTCACACTCTGCTCTTACTGGTGAAATGTGCAATCAAAGATTGGCCACTGGTCAAATTTAGCCATGAAACCTTCAACACTAAACTGGCCAGAGTTTCAGTTTCATTGTCCAATCCCTGTATTTATGTACATAGCCAGTACTGAGGTAGGAGTTAAGTAATTTTAGAAGAAATTTATTTAGAACTGTCATTTAGCGTATGGCAGTACGCTGCCTGATCTCACGGTATAGTGAAAGATTTTTAATAAGTTTTGACTTGAAAAACAAGCAAGACTTGGTGTACGAGTACTGAGTATCATGTATCATGCACGTTTCTTGTTTTGAGGCCGAGCATCACGTGATCACAACCAAGCCAACAGTTTTTCTCTCTCTTGCACTGCGGAATTGTGGGTAATCATGTAACAGACCTAATTTGATTTTGTTATATTGTGCTAATGTTAGATTCCTTCTTTCCTGAATATGGCGAAAGAGCCCAGAGGGAGGAAAATTTTTGTCGTTTCCTTGCTGGTTTGGATTCTGTGCTCAGAGCTAAATGTCATGAACAAGGAGCAACAGATTTGGAGGAGGCTGCGATAATTGCAGGTCGGTGTGAGAATGCTATAGATGCAATAAAGACTGATTACGTGACTGGTAATGCTGCAGGGAGTACTAATGATGTAGGAGCTGTGGCTGCTGTTTACTCTGTGACTGATAATGGAGGACTACACAGAGCAGTGGATCGATTGACTGAGGAAATGAGGGATATGAGAATGGAATTGAGATGCTTGGGTAATGAGAATCAGAAACTGAAGGCCAGAGTGAGTTCCAGAGCAAGGGATGAGTGGGATGAAGGCCGCTCTCAGTTTAATGGAAGGTGCCAGTGTGCCTGCGGAGGTTGAGGATGTCAGTCACGCGTTTTTGATGGTGCTTGGAGAGGCCGCTGACCTGAGAGGAAGTTTCAGCACAGTGATGAGCACGCATCAGGGATGAATGTGCGTAACGATAAAGAATCACACTCATCTTTGTCTTCTACAAGACGCAGCCCGAGTCAGGGCCCTCACAGATGGAACAGCTATGAGGATGCTTCAAGAAAAAGGGTAGTGAATTTCAAGCCACCTGGCAGTGGTCCAAACGGCAGCTATGTTTCCTTGGGCCTTCATACTGACAATGCCGATGACTGTAATTATGTATTAAAAGACAATGAGTTCAGTTCTGAGACTGACCAGGAGCTGTTAGTGTTGTATGTGAAAGGAGTGATTGAAGGTGTGGAGGTTCGGATGTTAGTCGATTCTGGTTCCAGTGTGTCCCTTATGAGTTCAGATTTTCGTATGTCAATCCCTACACTTTGTAATCGCCCACTGAGAAAAGACTATGTTTCCGCACATGCAGTAAATGGACAAATGCTAGATACACTGGATACCATCACTGTAACATTCCAGCTAGGAACTGAGCCATGGCAGCATGTTTTTCATTTGCCGAGAGAAACCACACAGACTGAATCACACATTACAGGCTGCGGCCATACACATTACCTGTTTCCTCCATGTCACGAATCCGGACACCGTCTCATGTTCCAGACTTGTAGCATGTGTCAATTCCCCTGGGATCTGGAGGTTCTAGTGGAGTGTCTCTCCTCGGACAGATACGACTTACAATGTTTGACTTACAATGTTCAGTAAGAGAATCTGAGACTAGTGTTAGTAGGACTGGGAGAATTCATAGGCCTCCTGGCCATTTGAAGGATTTTGTTCTTTATTAAGATGATAATTTCAGGATTAATCACTATTTGCTATGTTGCTGTTGTTTAAAAAAAAAATAGTCGGTTGAAATGTGTTCTGTACTTTTAGTGTCATATTGTTCACGGATGCTACTGTTCCTGACTATATTTGGGTACATAAACAGGGACGTTTTTGTGAGGGGGAGACGTATGTAACCGACCTAATTTGATTGTGTTATATTATGCTAATGTTAGATGCACAGGCGCTCGTGAGATGCATATGTGTGTGTGAGGTTTTTATCCCCTCGGGGCTTGCCATAGAAGAGCAAAAGGGGACATGCGCACTTCCTGCTCCAGAGTGTCACGTGTGTTGGAGTTCAGTTGGTTTTTGTGAATAAAGGAGAATAAACAGTTGACAAGGATTTTGTGTGCTCTTGTTTTTAATTGTTTTTATATTACACAGTGTTTAAGCTAACCGTCTTGGGTTACTTCGCTGTAACCCTGTTCCCTGAAAAGGCGGTCACGAGATGCTGCGTGAAAACGCTATGGGAAACATCTTGTCATGTTGCCGGTTGTGAAGCATGTGTGTATGAAACACGCCAAATTTTGGCTTATATAACCTCGGTTAGGTGATGTCATCTGATTAGATGCACCTGCAGGTTATAAATAGTAGTGAGCCGGCGACATTCCTCAGATTAATTTGTCTGAACGGACGTCCGGTCACATGGTAGTGTGGCATTAGGACGCAGCATTTCGTTCCCGCCTTTTCCCGCCTTTGAAAGGGAACAGGGTTACAGCGAAGTAACCCGAGACGTTACCTTTCAAAGGCTACCCTCGATGCTGCGTGAAAATGCTATGGGAACGAGAATACCAACGCCGCCACACTGCAAGTGTCTGGACCCCCAGGTTGTGTAGCGTGTGCGCACAAAGCCAGGAAATCTCAGATCTATGTCTGGGAAGCTGACTCGAGGACTTGTGAGCCCGGAGTGGCATGGACATCCAGACTATAAAATCTTACAAATGTGTGCGGAGAAGACCAACCCGCCGCATCACACCCTTGCTGCAGGGGAGTACCTCTTGCAAGAACAATAAATGAGGCGACCCCTCTGGTCGAATGAGCCCTGACTCCTAGAGGCGAAGTGAGTCCACGCGACACATAGGAGATGGCAATAGCATCTCTCACCCAGTGTGACAATGTCTGTGTAGTGGCGGCCGCCCCCCGGGTGCGGCCTCCATAGCATATAAAAAGTTGCTCTGACTTACGCCACTGGCTGGTGCGGTGGACATACGTCTGAAGAGCATGTACTGGGCACAGTAAGTGAAGTTTCTCCTGCTCCGAATCTATAAAAGGCGGAGGATAAATGGCTTCAAGAACAACAGGGTGCATGGTTGAGAAAGGAACTTTCGGCAGATAGTTTGGGTGAGGATGCAAAATGGCCTTGACTAGCCCAGGGGCAAAGTCCAGGCAAAATTGGGAGACTGACAAGGCACGCAGATCTCCGATCCTCTTGAGAGAGGTAATGGCCATAAGAAAAACCATCTTGAGAGTCAGAAGCTTGTCAGGTGCTGACTCTAGTGGTTCAAAGGGAGTGTCGAGACCTTCGAAGGGACCGTGGCTCTAGTGGGTGGCCTCAACCGTTAAGCTCCACGAATGAAACAGGCAACTAAAGGGTGATTTCCCACAGTAACCCCTTCAGTCAGAACGTGGCAGATTGAAATAGCGGCCACATACGTTCTGAGGGTACTAGGGCACAAGCCAGAGGACAATTTCTCTTGCAGGAACTCCAGCACTAAATCAATTTGGCAGTGGACTGGGTCTGCCTGTTTTGCCATGCACCAACTTTCAAATACCTTCCATTTGAAAGCACAAATTCTTCTAGTGGAGGGAGCCCTAGCACTTAGGATGGTGTCAATTACACCGGCTGAAAGGCCAGCTTGACTTAATTGGTCCCGTTCAGGGGCCAAACGTGAAGGTTCCAGAGCTCGGGCCGGGGATGAAATATTGTCCCCTGCGCCTGAGATAGAAGATCCCTCCTGACTGGAATTATCCAAGGTGAGCCGTCGAGGAGAGATATTAGATCTGAGAACCATACTTGGGCTGGCCAACGGGGCGCTATCAATAAGAGGTGCAAACCGTGTTGACGGACCCTCACCAGTACTCCCGGGAGCAGAGCTACTGGAGGGAATGTATAGAAGCGTAAATTGGGCCACGTACGGGCCATTGCGTCCAGACCCAGGGGAGATGGATGAGTCAGAGAGTAGTAGAGGGGAGGCAAAGAGGTCCACCTCTGCTGTAAAGAATCCACCCGCCTGTCCACCCGCACTAGGACATGGTAGCCTCTCAGCTGCTGGAGGAAATGCTGTAGAGCTAAAAATAGAGCTAATTTCGAGGCAATTGATGTGCCATGCGAAAAGGTGGCCTCTCCAGCTCCCTTGGGCTGGGCAGCCATCCAAGACCGCGCCCCAGCCGGTAAGGGAAGCGTCTGTCATTAGCATCTTGAGACGACAAGATGGACCTAGAGTGGGACCCAAGGTGAGAAACCGGGGTCTGAACCAGATAGAAAGGGTACAAAGTCCTTTGCGCGTAACCCTTATTCGCCTTCGGGGATTTGTTCTCGTATGAACTCCCCTGGCTCTTAGCCACAGCTGAAAAGCTCTCATATGAAAGAGACCCAAAGGTATCACCATGGATGCAGCTGCCATGAGGTCTAAATTTTTGTAAGTGATGTACAGTCACTTCCTGGTCTAGCCTGATTTCCTTCAGAGCGTTGTTTATGGATTCGACGCGATCAGGAGACAGATGTGCCTGCATAGCGATCGAATTCCACCTGACGCCCAAGTATGTTGTCATCTGCGCCGGAAAGAGAACGCTTTTCGTGGCGTTGAGTCTCAATCCCAGCGAATGAAGATGAGCTAGGACGACATCCCGGTGTCAAAGTGCTAGCTGCTGAGACTGGGCTAAGATTAGCCAGTCGTCTATGTAATTCAAAATGCGGATGCCCTGGAGTCTCAAGGGAGCCAGAACTGCATCCATCCATTTCGTGTATGTGCGGGGTGGTAGGGTTAGACTGAATGGAAGAACCCGAAAGTGGTAGGCTTTTCCCCTAAAAGCGAACCTCAGGAACTTCCTGCGCTGTGGCAAAATTTCTATGTGAAAGTATGCGTCCTTTAAATCTACTGTCACAAACCAATCCTGTGGTTGGATTTGTGAGACAATAGTTTTTATAGTCAACATTTTGAAATTGTATTTTTTGAGATAGCGGTTCAAACCGGGAAGATCCAAAATTGGACGCAGTCCCCCGTCCTTCTTGGGGACCAGGAAGTACCGACTGTAGTAGCCTTACTCCATATCTGAAGGAGGACCTTGTTCTATGGCTCCCTTCTGCAGTATTGTCTGGAGTTCGGAACTCAGAAGATGCGCCCTTTCCAGTATCATGGAAGTGGAGACCATGCCGTTGAAACGCGGAGGGCGATATGCAAACTGAATCCTATATCCTTTCTCTACAGTCTTTAAGACCCAGGGAGATATGCCTGGCAGTAGCTTCCACGCTGCTAAAGAAGACGGTGCGGCGATCTGTTCTCTTGGGGCCGGCCTGAGGGGGGCGCAGAGCCGTACCCCTGTCCTTACAGGGGGGTGCGCGGCTACTGATGCTCTCCTTCTGCGCCTCTCGCCTGGTGAGAATCATATCAGGTCGAGGCTGGGTGGCCGACGGCCTCGACTCCTGGGCATGGAGTGGGAGAAATTTCCCAAAAGCCTGTTTATAAAGCCTGGCCTCTCTAAACCTGGTGGTGACGGTATTAACCGCATCGCCAAATAGGCCTGAGGGTGAGATAGGAGCATCAAGGAGGAATGCTCGATCTTTGTCCTTAATGCTTGTCAGATTTAGCCACAGGTGCCTTTCTGCGGACACCAGGGAGGCCATAGAACGGCCAATAGCACGGGCTATCTGTTTTGTCGCACACAGGGACAGATTAGTAGCCCGGCCTAATTCTATGAATGCTTCGTGATTCATATTGCCACTCGTGCTCAGATAATTCTGCAGGTCAGCCTGGTACGCCTGCAAAACCGCCATGGTGTGCAAGGAAGTGCCAGCTTGACCTGCTGCATGGAATGCCTTCCCGACCAGGGTAGAAGTTCTACATGGCTTGGGGGGAAGGGTTGGCTTCTTTAGTGAGGATGATGTCCAAGGAGCGAGATAGCCCGTGAGCGTCTCCTCAATCTGGGGCATCACCACATAACCCTGTGCCTTTGCATCTACGATATTCGAATAAAACGAAGTTGATGGTACAAAGATACGGGAAGAAAAAGGTTTACTCCATGAACGAGATAATTCGTTGTGGAGATCATCAAAAAATGGGAGAGGGCGGCGTTGTGGCGCCATCTCCTGGCCACCCGACAGAAATCTGTCGTCTAATTTAGATTGTTTAGGGTGAGCTTGGTCCTGTGGGAAATCAATGTGTAGTTGGTCGACTGCACGCATTATAACTTCAAGTAACTCCTCATACTCTTTATCATCTCTAGAGGATCGTTCTGAGGTAGCTACTTCCATTTCCACAGAAGCGGGAGAATGAATCTCTTCGAAACACTCACGAGAAGCACCGAAGTGCGCTCGTGAAGTGGGAGGAGAGATTTCGTGATCTGGGGAGAGGGCGAGAGAAAGGAGGGCCTCCGTCTCTCGTGCCTTGGCCAGATCAACTTGTGATCCCCAGGAGTGCAGCGCGGCTCGTGGTTCCCTAAAGAACGCGAGGCACGCGCGTAGCACTTTCATCGGGAGATTATCACACTGCTCACACTCTCCTTTAAATCCAAGGAGAGCGTGGCTCTCACCCAAACATTCAAAACAGAGAATATGAATATCGCCTTCGGAAAGATAGTTATCGCACGGGCATCTAACTCTAAACTCCGCCATTTTGTCTGGTGAGTTTTGTGTGTTTTTTTTCTCTCTGTTTTAAATGTAGTTTTAGTTTAATGCTTGCTGCACACACGCAATCACAATGTCGGTTGAAGACAAATGAGGAATGTCGCCGGCTCACTACTATTTATAACCTGCAGGTGCATCTAATCAGGTGACGTCACCTGACAGAGGTTATATTAGCCAAAATTTTGCGTGTTTGATACACACCTTCACAACCGGCAACATGATAAGATGTTTCCCATAGTGTTTTCACGCAGCATCGAGAGTAGCCTTTGAAAGGGAACTGGCAGGAATGCTCGGCCACAATCGTTTTTCCCTGCTGTGTCTTAGTGCTCGTCTCTTACTGGTATAATCAACACCCGTGCACGCGTGTACTCTTTACTATAACACTTTGACCACGTGTGTGTAAAACGCAAAGCAAAGTGTGTAAAGCAAAAGAAAGTCTCATTAGAAGGTTGAAAATCTATTTTCTCCCTCTCTGTCGTTATGTGTGTGCGTTACGTGTGTGACGTGTAATTTGACACCGTGCCAGTTCACACGCTTTCTTTCTTGCCTTTAGCGTGTGTGTGTGTTTGTGTGTGTTAATCAGCCCCTCTCTGCTTCACACACACACAGTAAAGGCGAGAGAGAGAGAGAGAGAGAGAGAGAGTGTGTGTCAACCGGCACAGTGTCAAATTACGTCTGCGCACACACATAACGCACATACATAACGAGTCTCCTCTTACTTTAGCTTCACACACAGACACAAACACACACACACACACAGCGCCTGCATGCATAAACGGAAACACTTCTCTGTTGGGATTTATTTTTACTTTTTTTTAAAGGTAAAGTGCAGTTTAATTTTTTTATTTTTACTTTATATTTTGTGTTAATTATTTTATGTTCTTTTAGGGGTTGTGGAACAAATAATTTGAGTTTCCATTATTTCTTATGGGAAAATTTCCTTTGATTTACAAGTGTTTTGGAATATGAGCCCGCTTCTGGAACAAATTATGCTCGTTATCCAAGGTTACACTGTATTTCACCTTCGCTTCTGCTTTCCAACCGCACTCTTGTTTGACGTTGCTGTCATTCATCTGCGCCTGGATTCACCTCGTTCCGCTCCACTCTGTGACAGGTACATTATTTCTGCTATTATCTCTTTGTAGAAAAAGGTGATCCACTGCACAATTAAAATGATTTTAAAAAGGATATTCTCAAATAATCTACCTCATGAAACATTAATTAATTAATTATTGGCGCATCCATGGTGCAGAGACGACGAGATGACATGATTACCTTCATCACTACAGCCGAAACCAAAGACATCAATAATTTATCAATGAATTATTAAAATGGCCAGAGTCAGTCTCCTTGCTCTGTTTCCTCGACACATTCATAATCATTAGTCTACTTCTGATGGTGCGCTTCGGAAAATTTTATGCGTGTGGAAATTAAAGAGGATCACAATGCCGGCTCAACGAAGTTAATTAAATTAACAAATGGTGTAAGTAAACAACAATAGCCCAAGTTTAGGAAATCAGTTTTATTTATATTATAAATAATAATCCTGAATGTATTTTAGCCACTTTTTATTGAGAAATTTTCAATACAAATATTATATCCACATATTCACATATATTATGTTATATGACATCAAACATTTCCCATCTTAATATTTTAATTATTTATTTAAAAAATTTAAACCATTCAACTATTTATTTTACTATTTTTACTATTCTTATTTAATGTACCTCAAAATAACATTAACATTAAGAACAAGAACAATAAACCTTTTAAAAATATTTTTATTGAACACAGGATTAAGCGGTATAGGAAATGAATGAATGAAAAATGAACAAATGTGGTTTGAAAAAACAGTTGTCCTCAAAAATGTAACAGATGAAGACTCATGTCCATCAATCTGATATAAAGTATGCTGGAGAAACTCCCAGGTGGGAAGTGCCAGGGGTGCTTTGTGTAGTTCAAAGACTGTTAAAACCGTTTAAATAAACTTCAACAGCCTCCACCAAAGAGTCTGGAACACAGAGTACAGGATGCTTCACACAGCCACAATATATTATACTATAACTGTATTATACCAAAGAATGCCAGTTAGAATTACACAAAATAAAACATCTCTGTTGTTTTAAGTATTACAGAGACATCACAGCCAGCAGCAGTTTTAACAAATTCTTTCCTATAGCTTGGAGTCTTGGGAAACACTGGGGTTTATAGTACCCGAAATAACCCAACAATGTGTTTACAGAAACAACACAGCATTTTTAGAGTGTATTTTTGAGTAATTCAATAAAAAAAATTAATTAAAAAAAACAGATTCTGGTTCTGTTTCAGATTTTTCATGTTTGTTGTATAAAGTACTCAGATGTGGAAATTACCGTGACTGTGGCATTTCTTCGATACAACATATTGTTTTGACGTTTTTATGACTTAAGCTTGAATTATTTTTCAAAACTGCGGTGAATGAAAATGTCACTCTGCGCCACCTGGCGGTCATTTCACGAATGACTTTGAATTGCGACTGATTTATTTTGACCGCTTTCGTTTTGCCTCAGCGTTAAGCACGGTGTTAATGAACAGTCTCGTTGACTACCTATTGTGAAAAGTAAACCTTTTAGATAGCCCTAAAAGCAATTGTGTTCATTAAGCTTATGTGACATCAGTAAAGATTCAGTACATGTATAAAGATCTAAATTAATTTTATACAACTAATTTTATACAACACATTATTAAAGAACTGCATTTCCAAGTTTTTTCCTTTTCTGACAGTACTTGGATACTAAAATTCCAAAGAATTTTAATTTCTTTTCTTTTTTTAAAGGCATTTTATTCAATTCAATTCAATTCAGTTTTATTTGTATAGCGCTTTTAACAATTGACATTATCTCAAAACAGCTTTACACAATCAAGAGAATTATTTAAGTTTGTATGGAATGTGAATGTGTATGAATCAAATGTTCAGATAGTCCCTGGTGAGCAAGCCCGAGGCCGATTTTATTGTTTGCAGGCTTCAGCCATGTGAAATTGAAAATGTCTCTCCTGTCGCACTGGACATTCATTAATTCATTCATTCATTTTCTATACCGCTTAATCCTGTGTTCAGGGTCGCGGGGGACCTGGAGCCTATCCCAGGAGACTTCGGGCACTAGGCGGGGTACACCCTGGACAGGGTGCCAATCCATCGCAGGGCACACACACATACACACACTCACACACCCAATCACACACTACGGGCAATTTAGGAACGCCAATTAGCCTAACCTGCATATCTTTGGACTGTGGGAGGAAACCGGAGTACTCGGAGGAAACCCACCAAGCACGGGGAAAACATGCAAACTCCATGCACACAGAGACGGGAATCGAGCCTCGCACTGGACATATCTCTGGTATTCTAATTTACCTTATTGTCCAGGATTAAAACATTTGATAGTACAGTGGATGGAATGGGCAGTCTGTGAAGATTAACTTTCAGCCAATTAGTATGCCTCCTGTTTCCTCTTATCTCTTGTTGCAGCCAAGTCAGAACACGAAGTCAGTCACAAAGCAAACTGAATCCAGTGCACTTCTTTCTTATAATGCCTCTAATTTAATTGTTTGTTATACATCAGTCAGTTTTTAGTTTGTGACTTCTGACATCACTGTGCTATTATTATTATTATTATTATTATTATTATTATTATTATCCATTTTCAGTCTAACCTCTACTTTAACAGAACTGAAATCAAAGAATTATACAAGGTATTCTCTTGATAGCATGAAGTACAATATAGTATTTAGCACAGAACAAAAATGTAGAAAAAAGTAGAAACAGAAACTACTTAAATCTAGCTTAAATCTGTTGCTGTAAAGTCAGTGTAAACCAGGTCTAAAAGTAGTCATTCCCAATATATTTCCCATTCAAATCTGTCAAATGCAAAACAGCAAAGTGGGGCCCTTCTGAAAAACATAACATTAGAGACTAAGTTTATTTTAAGAACTGTAAAATACATTATTAAAACTTGGTAGGATAGTGGTGACCCATTCATTTCGAATGAATTAACATGATCATTTAATTCTTGGATTTCTACAACAACAACAAAAATATTAAAAAGTAAATTGTGAAAGTAAAAGCATTTCCACACACAGTGTGAAGAGAACTCAAGAGAATGAGACTAAACAGATCTGTAAGGGTAAGAAAACCACTCATCAATGAAGCTATTCAGAAAAAGAAATGTTGCTAGGGAGCATAAAGAATTGACAGAGTGATGGGTGTGGGTGGGGCTGCTGGAAATGGGCATTGCAGTGATGTAATCAGCACTAATAGTTCGCAGACTTCTCTCTGAATTATCAAACCAAGGGTGGGGAGTGTAGCTCGGGGTCTGGTCTGGTCTGGTAGTGTAGCGCGTCGCATAGTATTGCCAGGTGTAGCTCAATGGTTAAGGTATTGGACTAGAGTTCGGAAGATCCCAGGTTCAAACCCCACAACCACCAGGTTGCCACTGTTGGGCCCTTGAGCAAGGCCCTTAAACCCTCAACTGCTCAGATGTATAATGCGATAAAAATGTAAGTCGCTCTGGATAAGAGCGTCTGCCAAATGCCTAAATGTAAATGTATTGCACTGAAAATCCGTGGAGTCGTGATGTGGACGCAAAAGAGTGGTACGTGAGCGAGGCGCTTGCCAAGGACTTTAAAGTAAAAAAAAAAACGAAAGCACACATGAATGACAGCCACATGAATGCTGGACCATCTCCCGTGGCTCTCGCACCCCCGCACAGAGCCAACCTTAGCAATCCTGCTGCCGAAGAGAAGAAATGCCGCTGTGCACGTTAAGGCCCTTGTTGGAAAGCCTCCCAGCTGCTGGACATAAAGAGGGACACAGTAGCCGGTCCCACTCTGCCGCTCCGCTTGCCGCCATCGCTCGCCAGCTTGTGCCCACACGCCAGTGCCGCCCATGTGTCGAACCACCTTAAACCTTTTTTTTTTTGATTAATGTTTTTCTTTTCAGTTTTATTTAAATACCATTTTTAACAATGGCCATTGCCACAAAGCAGGCACATAGAATAAAAAATTTGGAAAATGAGTTTTAAAAAACGTGAGGAAATTTGTGTATATAAATAATTAGATTGTCCCTGATGAGGGCAGTTAATATGAAGTCTTGCAGTGTTTCTAAATACACATTGCTTGGCAATTTGAAGCTTTAGGTCCCTCCATAAAATGTACAGTGGTGTGAAAAACTATTTGCCCCCCTCCTGATTTCTTATTCTTTTGCATGTTTGTCACACAAAATGTTTCTGATCATCAAACACATTTAACTATTAGTCAAAGATAACACAAGTAAACACAAAATGCAGTTTTTAAATGAGGGGTTTTATTATTTAGGGAGAAAAAAAATCCAAACCTACATGGCCCTGTGTGAAAAAGTAATTGCCCCCTGAACCTAATAACTGGTTGGGCCACCCTTAGCAGCAATAACTGCAATCAAGCGTTTGCGATAACTTGCAACGAGTCTTTTACAGCGCTCTGGAGGAATTTTGGCCCACTCATCTTTGCAGAATTGTTGTAATTCAGCTTTATTTGAGGGTTTTCTAGCATGAACCGCCTTTTTAAGGTCATGCCACAACATCTCAATAGGATTCAGGTCAGGACTTTGACTAGGCCACTCCAAAGTCTTCATTTTGTTTTTCTTCAGCCATTCAGAGGTGGATTTGCTGGTGTGTTTTGGGTCATTGTCCTGCTGCAGCACCCAAGATCGCTTCAGCTTGAGTTGACGAACAGATGGCCGGACATTCTCCTTCAGGATTTTTTGGTAGACAGTAGAATTCATGGTTCCATCTATCACAGCAAGCCTTCCAGGTCCTGAAGCAGCAAAACAACCCCAGACCATCACACTACCACCACCATATTTTACTGTTGGTATGATGTTCTTTTTCTGAAATGCTGTGTTACTTTTACGCCAGATGTAACGGGACACGCACCTTCCAAAAAGTTCAACTTTTGTCTCGTCGGTCCACAAGGTATTTTCCCAAAAGTCTTGGCAATAATTCAGATGTTTTTTAGCAAAATTGAGACGAGCGTTAATGTTCTTTTTGCTTAAAAGTGGTTTGCGCCTTGGAAATCTGCCATGCAGGCCGTTTTTGCCCAGTCTCTTTCTTATGGTGGAGTCGTGAACACTGACCTTAATTGAGGCAAGTGAGGCCTGCAGTTCTTTAGATGTTGTCCTGGGGTCTTTTGTGGCCTCTCGGATGAGTTGTCTCTGCGCTCTTGGGGTAATTTTGGTCAGCCGGCCACTCCTGGGAAGGTTCACCACTGATCCATGTTTTTGTCATTTGTGGATAATGGCTCTCACTGTGGTTCGCTGGAGTCCCAAAGCTTTAGAAATGGCTTTATAACCTTTACCAGACTGATAGATCTCAATTACTTTTGTTCTCATTTGTTCCTGAATTTCTTTGGATCTTGGCATGATGTCTAGCTTTTGAGGTGCTTTTGGTCTACTTCTCTGTGTCAGGTAGCTCCTATTTAAGTGATTTCTTGATTGAAACAGGTGTGGCAGTAATCAGGCCTGGGGGTGACTACAGAAATTGAACTCAGGTGTGATAAACCACAGTTAAGTAATTTTTTAACAAGGGGGGCAATCACTTTTTCACACAGGGCCATGTAGATTTTGAGTTTTTTTTCTCCCTTAATAACGTAAACCTTCATTTAAAAACTGCATTTTGTGTTCAATTATGTTATCTTTGACTAATAGTTAACGGTTTTTGATGAGTAGAAACATTTAAGTGTGACAAACATGCAAAAGAATAAGAAATCAGGAAGGGGGCAAATAGTTTTTCACACCAATGTATATACCCTTCATTTCTTTGTGCTATAAGTAGGCAAATGTACAAAATCCACATGGGATCAAATAATTATTGTGCACTTCTATATTAAAGCTTCAAGTAGTGACAACTCAAAGATGCTTCTTCATTAGGGAATCTTCATCCTTTTACAGGACTGCTTTCAGGAGACCAAACAAGTTCTCTCTTCCTCAGGTCCTCATGGTCTCTCTTCATTAAGATTTACTAATTATTATTATTATTATTATTATTATTATTATTATTATTTTCAAGATTGATGTTTATGTCATGGTAAGAAGAGAAAATCATACAGTATTAAAATGAATGCAGGAAATATTTAGTGACAAATTAAATTCTATTACCCGCAGAATCTTTTTATCTTCTCATTTTTACACTCCCCCAAATCCTTCAAATATATATGTAAAAAAATGTTTTTATGGTTTTTTTGGAGGGGGGGGGGGGGGGATTTGGAAACAATGGATTTTCAAAACAAATAAATAAATAACATATGGCATTAGTTAAACTGTCTCTCATGAAGACAATCCCAGGAATGTAAGACCAACCAAAACTGTATATATAACTGTATATTTATTGCTATGATGATAATGAAGATGATAAAATAAAAAAAAACATAGTTTCACATAGTTTAAAGTGTAGATTTCAACAATACGACTACTTTTAAAATGTTAAACAACTTTCCGAGCTGCTTTTTTAAAAATCAAACAAGATATTCTTTTGACAGTAATGTTTTAATGAGTGTATTTGCTACTGCAATAATAATGAAATAATAAACACTCTACCTCTGTCTCAAAGTCACTAGAAATGAATATCTGAAGGTAACTTTTCACATAGTATTTTCCATTCAAATCTGTCGAATGCAAATTAACACCTTGAATTTGTTTTGCATCTGTCTTCATTCTGTACATCTACACAACAACTAACAAGCTTTTGTCATGTCAGGCTGGGTTTGGGTCGTACTGGAAAAGAATGGATTCTATTTAAAATATTTGGAAAAGGGAAACACATAGACTCTATTGCTGTAGAAATATATACAACGCCAGGCTCAGCCCTCAGTCAACGTTCATCACAGTTAAAACTTTACGGTTCAATATCGTTATTTATCCATTCATCCACATTGTTATCAAATCGCCCGGTCGGGTTTTCTACATCTTTATCTGTGGAGTCTGTCATTCCGTAACAATTTATTACTATTTGCTAAAGGATTTCTAGTTTTTTCTCGTATATGTTACATAAAATTCCCCACAAAAATGTATAGGTAATAACCTTTTTCACAAAAAGCCCACCACCAAACATTTACTCTAAATGTATTAGACATGAACCTATTCAAAGGAAAAGTATAGAGTTAAACACCTGCACTCATTTTCATAGAGCTAAATCTATATTTAAATATTTTTCTTGAAGGAGATTTTCCTTTCAGTCCAGTTGCAGAGAGTCATCTGTTTAAGGAAAAAAATACATTGATGTATGATTTACATAGTTAATTTGATGTATCCAGGTTAAAAAAACTAAAGCTAAAACTAAAACTAAAGCAAAAAGGAGAAGTGATAAACTTTTGTTTGTAAGTCTTAAGTGATGTTCTGGTTAATGTTGTGAATGTTTAATTCTCACCTCTGGGGAATGCAGATGAAATTAAGCTCCTCATTGCAGTCTCTGTTCTCCCAGACAGACGTGTCGAAGTTGTACGCACCACAGCGGTAGGGCTCGACTGGGCACGAAGGCAGCGACATCAGACTCCCTATTGGCTTCCCGTTCACCCAGAGCCATGTCCCATTAACAAAGCGCAGACCTGTCCACACACTAGCTGTTTGGGTTTCGTCAGGCTTTGTATTATGTAGGTTTAACAGTGTTACTGAATCCACAGTGACCAGGCCAGTGGAGTTACTCCTGCAGTACTGAAGAGCATTCTCCCATGTTTTACTCTCCTTCACCAATATGAAATTCCAATAACAAATAAAAGGAAGAGAGTACTGACAGTACATATCATACCAGCCATAAGACTTGAATGAAGCACAACTTTCTCCCGGCATAACATCATTAGGCTCGCCGGAGTGCCAATTTGTGTAATTAACCATTTCTCCACCAGACCACTGCCAGTTGTCTATATGTGGTGCAGTTCTGTTCAGCCCAATCCAATTATAATAAGTGCTTTGACCAATAATATTCACCACTCTCTGATTTTCCTCTTCATTAGTAACGGTGGCCAAATCCCAAAAATTCTGTCTGCAGTAGCTCTGAGCTGTAGGCCAGTCCTTCATCTGTGAAAAATAATAGTATACTCTTATCTGACTTGCAGCCATCCCATGAAGTACAAACAGGATACAAATGTAAAAAAGAGACTTCATCTTTGCTCTTGCGTGAATCTTTACTCGCATCTGTGCCAGCTTGGCTCACAACTTCCAGACTACTTGACTGGATTTATTTAAAGCACATGCAAAATATTATAATACGTCACAATCAATTCACCAACGCCAAAATGTGTCTAGCTTCTGTAACATCATGTTTGTGTACCTGTAATACCATATTTTCAGTCATGATCAGAATAAATGCAGAGTAAAAAAATTAACTCCTGACTTTCATCCATGTTAAATCAATTATTTTTTATTAATGTTTTGCAACAACCTAGTTTGAACTGTCCTGCATTTCTTACATGGTTCTGTTACAAGAGGTGATGACTGGATCGGAGGAGAATAGAATTCAGATGATGAAGCTTTATACACAGTGCGCAAAAATGTTTTTTTTAAAGACTATAAATAACAATACTATTAGTGAATGAGTGATGAATACAAACCTAAATCAAAGTTTCAAAACCTATCAATATCTATTTAAGACTTGGACATCATGTATTTTTAAGCATGGACCCATGTATTTTTTAAGAAAGACAGCAAAACAATATTTAAATTCTCAAAATCAAATATACAAATGTCAGGGTGGACATTTTTAATGTTTAGGCAGACAATCTAAACATATAATTTTATAAAATAACTTTTATCACAACATTACGCAGAAAAATATTGTAAGAGCCATATTGTACTTTATGAATTTGTTGTTGTGTTTATTTTATTTTATTTTGTTTCATTTTATTGTATTTTGCTGGTTGTGCACTAAGCAGCAAGTTTATTAGTTAAGCATTAAGTTATTAAGTTATTCATTTAGCATTAAGTTTATTACCCAAGTAAAAAAAAAAAGTATGCTAAGTATATTAAATCCTAGCGTGCCAAATCATACTTAAATGATAGACTAATGACTAGTATACTTGAAGTTTGCTATTTTGGAACAACTAATTTTGTACTAAGTGTATTTAAGTTGTAATTAAATTGTACAAAAGCACAATTTTAAGTGTATTAAGTATACTTGTGTGTGCTAAAGTGGAACAACTTTAAGTATTCTTTAGTACACTTAAAGTATATGGCTGTGTGTGTACTAACGTACATACCTGACAGTATTATTAATACAATTTAAGTATATATTTAATGTATTATAAGTACATTACAGCTATTTTTACTGTATTATAAATACATGATTAATACACTATGAGTATATTCTTATTGCAGCAGTAGCGTGCTGTTATACTTCTGGACAATTACAAATACTAAAAAAAGTACACTTTGTGGTTAATACAAATATACTTTATTGTATCATACAGTACACACAACCTTCTATAATACTGTAGCGTTTTTCGACGCTAGCAGGGAACTTGGAGTACGAGTGAGTTTGGTGGCTACACAATGTAATGACACACCTATTCAGCTATTAGCTGGAACTGGAGAACGGTAGCAGAATGCAGCACATACACACATAGAGATAACACACATGTACACAGACTCACACATGGCCGAAGCCACTAACCTAAACACACGTCCCAAACAGGGTGAACACAAAAAGAACACCTCCCGCAAGGCATGACGGTCGCAAGCCGCCGCCCCGCCCACAATACTGTATTGCAAATGTGTTACCAGTACATTAAGTGTTTAGGATATGCTAAATGTATTTTCTACACTATAACATGTTTTTGTAAAGCATTACATCAGTAATTATGAGGCAGATTTTATTCATGAGTTCAACAGATTTAATTTGCACAAGGTTACAAAAAAGCACTACTATAGTTTATTTGTGCTCAAAAGTCAGGTTGTCTCACAAACACACAAACTAAAATATAAACCTGGTGTGTGAACACAGACAGACATTAGTATTAGACTCTACAGGTACAGTATTAGTTTAAACCTGGTGTGTGAACACAGACAGACATTAGTATTAGAATCTACAGGTACAGTATTAGTTTAAACCTGGTGTGTTGATTCTGTTACACAGAGACTGAAAACAGGCCGAGAGCTACAGAGCCATTATTACCACAAGCAAAGTACACAACACATTAACAACAACACATTAGACAATATAAACTACAGATTAAAGTATGTACTTAATTTAAAAGCGTTAAATTTACCTTATGCCGATGAAAATAAAATAATAACGATACGAACTAACGCACGCGATGATGCAGCTTCAGCCGTTAATTCAAACTAGAAGTGGAGAACTGGGGAGCCAATCAGAGAACGGACAGTCCGAATCTGCCTGCCTCTAGCTCTGATTGGCTGGTGGGGCGCTGTCTAGTCTCCGGTTAGCTGGAATAGTCGCAGAGTTTACAACCCTGCTGCAGTTTGTGTGTCGCTTTATGACAGTGAGCGGACAGAAGAGTGAGAGAGTAAAAACATAAATTATCTTGAACGGCAAAAGTGATTTTGAGCGCGCAGGAACGAGTTTGAGATCGCGCGCGCGAGGGAGAGATTCAGCGTGCAAAAACGAGTCTAAAAGCACGCGCACGCACGAGACAGTAGTGCACTCAATATAAGTACATTTACATTTAACTGATAATATACTGAGACTACCATATATTAAAATTTGTATTCTAATATATACTTTCTGTACATTTGTACAATGATTATTTCGAGCATATTAAAAAAAATATATACCAAAAATATATTGAAAAACAAGTTTAAATGAGTATACTTTGGAAATTAGACCAGCCTTTCACTTAAAGTATATTTTCCAATAATATATCTTTGGGACGTGTACTATAATACATTTATTTTTAAGTATATTTAAAGTTTAATTCCAAAATTTGGTAAAACCATGATGTTAGTATACTTTTTATATATTAACTGATGGTACAACTTTTTGTTAGTATATTAGCAGTGTATTATCGAGGATTTCAATATATTTGTAATACACTAAAGTGCATTTTTTTCCCCTGGGGTAGTTAAGCATTAAGTTATTAAGTTATTAATTTAGCATTAAGTGTATTAGTTAAGCATCCATTTATGACAACCGTAGAGCCAGATGTCTGTGATGTCATTCCATTGTTACACGTAGTTGCATAACTATGTGAGTGTAAAGAAAGTCAGTCTAGATTTGGAAGTTGGGGAGAACACAAGCTTTTGTCCATAAGAAAACATAAGAAAACGTAAGCTAATGTAAGCCAACTTAAACTAAAGATACAGCAAATAAACTTTGTAAACTTAAGCAAACAGTAATGAGATACAGCGAATAGGTTGTTGAATCTTTGATGCTGAAAATAAAACAAGAGACAAAGAGACCAATGGACTTTTATGTCATGAGTAACTAAACACGATGAAAAGATACGCATCAAAACTGTGAAATAACATGTCCACACAAATATGATTTTATCACACACCTGTTAAAATTGTTTATGTCCTCTGTCCTGCACTGTGGTTTTTAAGTGCACACTGTACAGCGGTGTAAAATATGTTTATGTATTTTGTAACAGGTTTTGCACATGGGCAGCAGCAATAAACATGGACATGAGGCGAGGTCTTACGGAAAAGTAGTAATTTTATTTAGGGAAGGTGAGCGGTGCCGGCAGGCAGAGTGGCACGTGCTCGCGGCTGTCCTCGCCGCGGTGATCAAAGAGTGGAATACCATTCACAACTTTGAAGTCCCTGGGGTGCGTTCCATTGCCCCACTCACGTGCCACTCTTCCTCGGTTTCCCCGCGTTCCCCGCACGACTCTGCTCAGTGACTTCTTTTAGTTCCACAACGATAACCCAGGAGACCCCGAGCTACACTCCATGCTGGTTTTTATAGCGTGGGAAATATAGTAGTGTAGTGTAACTTTCTATGTTAAAAAAGTCTAGACAGATATTATTCTGATTTTTAAACTCTATCAATAACGGTTTAGTAAAATATAAACTAATGGCTCAGTATATTAATAACAAATACTTTCTCTGAGAGTTTATAAGTTACATGCATAACATGTCATATCCATAATGCTTGAACTGACCAAGACAAAATAATGTTTTCCTTTTTATCGTAAATTTTACTGCAATAAACCTTATTTTCATATGTTTCAACTGTTAAGTTTAAGGTCTTACTCTGTAAAGAACTTTAGGTTAGAGACTGCTGTGTCTTTGTTTTCATGGAGACGTGGCTCACTGACAGAGTACCGGACACCGCTATTCAGCTAGATGGGCTAGCCTTGTTTTGCGCTGACAGAAATGCAGCTCTGTGCGGTAAGACTTGCAGTGGCGGCTTGTGTGTTTACAACACGTAATGGTGCAAGAACTCTGTGCTAGTTTCTAGTTATTGGTCATCGCTGGGGGAGTTTGTGACTGTTAGATGCAGACTTTTTTATTTACCATGGGAATTCACAGGAGCCATCTCTGCACTTCAGGACTGTTTTGAGAACACTGACTGGAACATGTTTAGGGAGGCTGCAACTTATGGCGACTTCACCGACTTGGAGGAGTACACGTCATCAGTGACCAGCTACATCAACAAGTGCACCGATGACATCACTGTCTCCAAGAGCAGTTGGAGACTGCCTGTGACAGTGACGGCTCCCTCCCAGATGCACTGAACAACTTGTACGCTCGGTTCGACAGGCAGAACGACGTGGCAGCGAGGAAGACCACCCCTCCTCCGAACGACCAGGTGCTGTGTCTCACTACATCTGATGTGAGGAAAACTCTACGCAGAGTCAACCCACGCAAAGCTGCTGGACCAGACAGCATCCCAGGCAGAGTGCTGGGAACAAAACGGTTTGCACAGAATGTGCGGAACAGCTGGCAGATGTTCTCACTGACATCTTCAACATCTCTCTGAGCAGTGCCGTTGTTCCCATGCCCAAGAAGTCTTCTGTGTCCTGTCTCAATGACTATCGTCCCGTTGCACTTACAGTCACCATCACAAAGTGCTTCGAGCGGCTCGTCATGAGACACATCAAGACCCTGTTGCCCCCCTCACTGGACCCATTGCAATTTGCGTACCATCCTAACCGCTCAACGGACGACACCATCTCCACTACACTCCATCTTGCCCTCACACAATAAGGACACATACGTTCGAATGTTGTACATAGATTTCAGCTCAGCATTCAACACTATTATCCCCCAACAACTGATCGGGAAGCTGAGCCTGATGGGCCTGAACACCTCCCTCTGCAACTGGATCCTGGACTTTCTGACCGGAAGGCCTCAGTCAGTAGAGATCAGGAACTGCACCACCACACTGAGCACTGGGGCACCACAAGGCTGTGTGCTCAGTCCCCTGCTGTTCACACTGCTGACTCACGACTGTGTAGCCACACACAGTTCGAATCACATCATTAAGTTCGCTGATGACACGACTGTGGTGGGATTCATTTGCAAGAACGACGAGTCAGCATACAGAAAGGAAGTGCAAAGGCTAACGGACTGGTGTAAAGAGAACAACGTTTCTCTGAATGTTGACAAGACAAAGGAGATGGTTGTTGACTTTAGGAGGACACAAGGCGACCATTCACCGCTGAGCATCAACACAAGCACAAACACACTGACCTACACTATGAAAATATCGTACACACCAACCTGTAAATGCTCTCTTGCACAATATTCTTTACTGGATTACTTTTTGCACTAACTTCTTAATTCTTGCTGCTATGTTACGGAACGTTTACTGTTTCTCCACTACCTTAACTCATCATCTCAATACCATATTATTATATTGTTATGTTGTGTTTATCGCACTGTCACTTTGTGGCTCTTGTTTGCACATTTGCACGTGAACTTTATGTTGTCTGTTAAAAAAAAAACCTGTAGATAGTCTTCCTTAGCTCGTTAGTTTTTGTTAATTTATGTTGTTAATTTATGTTAGATCAATCTGTCTTGTCTCCGCTAGCCAGATTAGGCCTCTTAGTTAGCTAGTTTAGTTTTTCTGTTAATTTATGTTGCATGTAGCACCTTGGTCCTGGAGGAACGTTGTTTCGTTTCACTTTGTAATAACTGTATATTGTTGAAGTGACAATAAAGCCTACTTGAACTTGAACTTTTAATTACAGTTTTTCACTATAAATTTCACAAAAATGTTTTGTGAAATACGGTTTTATCCTGTAGCATTTATACTGCATTTTATTGTTAAATTTACAGACATTTTATACAGTGCAGGTACAGAATCTATGGCTTACTTGATCAATAAAAAACAGCAGGTAGAGAAAACAGTGTAGACATTACCTGTAGGGGGCAGTCGTGTTTCTCTCTTCATCTCTCTTAGGTGCCCATTGACAGCAAGCGACAGAGCTCATAAACGTGTGAAGCTCAAACTGTAAATACTGATATGTATTTATTCTTCATTTTCCTCTCTCCTTCAATGATGATACTTCTTTAACTGTGCTTTCTCCATTCAGTATAATGATGATTATTATTGTTATTATTATTATTATTATTATTAGTAGTAGTAGTAGTGCTCCGAATTTATTATTATTGTTATTATTCTTATTATTATTGTAATGCACCCAAGCGTGTGTGCAAAAAGACGAAGTACAACTAATAATACAAAAATGTATATGTTAGCCTAAAACAATATTGTTTTATTGTGTTTATGCGCTTTAAATATACAGTAAACAATAAACAATGCCTTGTGCAAAGTGAAAGTGAGTTGCGTGTGCAGCTTTTTGATCAAAAGGCTGATAAACGCGTGCGCAGATATGAGCAGATTTATCGATAAAACTACAGACTACAGAAATGAAACAAACACAAAAATATATGCTACTCGCTGAATACAACGCGACACCATGCAGAATCCCCGGGCTTTGACTGCGCTTTGTCCATTCATTAGTAGTAGTAAAAATGGGTTTCTGTAAACACATCATTGGGTTGTTTATGCTGGGTCAAAATTCTGTGTTATTTCAGGTACTTTAATCACACAGTTGGGTTGCTTTTGCTATGAATACTAAAAGTGCTGCATGTTACGACCTCTAGGGGTTAGCCACAACAGAAAGAGAGAACTAAATGAGCTTACACCAGAGAGATGTTCAATTGTTTTGTTTCATTTAATTAAACTCAATGCAGAAAACGGAAAAAGAAACTTTCCACCCTAGACCTTTTTTTCCGGGGTACAGTATATGCAGTAAATCATGAAGATATATAAGTGGCATTTTAATTCAAATCCAACATTTTAATGGTCAGTGATTACTGCATGGCCGTCAACTCGCACGTTCTGTAATATTCAAGTAAGTAAGTAAGCAAGCAAATAAAAGATAAATGAATAAATAGCTTAATAAATGGTACTTCAGCATAGTAAAAGTACTGTACCCTAGATTGAGTTTTTATATAATGTGTGTATATATACAGTGGTGTGAAAAACTATTTGCCCCCCTCCTGATTTCTTATTCTTTTGCATGTTTGTCACACAAAATGTTTCTGATCATCAAACACATTTAGTCAAAGATAACACAAGTAAACACAAAATGCAGTTTTTAAATGAGGGGTTTTATTATTTAGGGAGAAAAAAAATCCAAACCTACATGGCCCTGTGTGAAAAAGTATTTGCCCCCTGAACCTAATAACTGGTTGGGCCACCCTTAGCAGCAATAACTGCAATCAAGCGTTTGCGATAACTTGCAACGAGTCTTTTACAGCGCTCTGGAGGAATTTTGGCCCACTCATCTTTGCAGAATTGTTGTAATTCAGCTTTATTTGAGGGTTTTCTAGCATGAACCGCCTTTTTAAGATCATGCCACAACATCTCAATAGGATTCAGGTCAGGACTTTTACTAGGCCACTCCAAAGTCTTCATTTTGTTTTTCTTCAGCCATTCAGAGGTGGATTTGCTGGTGTGTTTTGGGTCATTGTCCTGCTGCAGCACCCAAGATCGCTTCAGCTTGAGTTGACGAACAGATGGCCAGAGATTCTCCTTCAGGATTTTTTTGTAGACAGTAGAATTCATGGTTCCATCTATCACAGCAAGCCTTCCAGGTCCTGAAGCAGCAAAACAACGGCAAACCATCACACTACCACCACCATATTTTACTGTTGGTATGATGTTCTTTTTCTGAAATGCTGTGTTACTTTTACGCCAGATGTAACGGGACACGCACCTTCCAAAAAGTTTAACTTTTGTCTCGTCGGTCCACAAGGTATTTTACCACAAGGTATGTCTAGCTTTTGAGGTGCTTTTGGTCTACTTCTCTGTGTCAGGTAGCTCCTATTTAAGTGATTTCTTGATTGAAACAGGTGTGGCAGTAATCAGGCCTGGGGGTGACTACAGAAATTGAACTCAGGTGTGATAAACGACAGTTAATCCTGCATCCTGCGGGCGAGGTGGTGACCGACACGAAGCTCTACCACCTGCGGCAGGGAGGATTGTCCGTGAGCCGGTACACTGCGGACTTCCGCACCCTCGTCATCCAGACCTCGTGGGGAGACGCAGCCCTCCGGACATCCTATTTCGAGGGACTGGCTACCCGTATTAAGGATGAGCTGGACGGACGAGAGCTCCCAGCCACACTGGAGGGGCTGATCCAGCTAGCCCTCCGCATCGACCAGGGCCTCCTCTCCCGTCCAAAGCCAGCACCTCGAACCCTGCCGCCAGCTTCCACCTATGACTACACCGTATCCAGACCACCAGCCACTGTCAGCCCCGCCTTCACCAGACGTGTCGGATCTCCACCACCTGCCGTGGTTGACACCGGAGCCGGGGAACCCACGCATCTAGGGCGAGCCTCCCTGACCGTGGCGGAACGTGAGAGGCATTACCGCGAGGGATTGTGCGCCTACTGTGGCTCAGCGGCGCACCACCGAGCTACCTGTCCATCCCGTCCGGGAAACGCCCAACCCCGGTGAATGACAGGAGAGACTCACCAGGCACCATCCATCTCTCCGCCACCCCCGAATCCACCACCTCAAGACTCACGGTTCAGGTAACCCTCCACCTTGGCCACAAGTGGGTCCGAAGTACCGCGTTCATCGATTCCGGTGTTGCGGGTAACTTCATTGACTCTACGTACGCCAAAGGGTTGGGGCATTATCCCAGCCAATGAAAATCACCTCTGTCGACAGGCAGCCCCTTTCATCTAGCCCCATCACCCAGCAGACCCAACCCATCACTCTTGTCCTCGGTCAGCACCAAGAATCCATCCAATTCCACCTCACTCCCATTTCCTCTCCACCTCTCATCCTTGGATACCCCTGGCTACTACGACACGACCCCCTGATTTCCTGGACACAAAACCGGATCCTTCAATGGGGCCGACCTGCACCGAGCTCTGCCTACGGGCCCAGGCTGGGACGTGCTCCAGGGAGTCCGAGGCCCCCGACGTCGACATCCACACCATTCCTCCACCTTATCGGGACCTGGCCGAGGTGTTCTGTAAACGCCGGGCGAACCACCTGCCACCTCACCGTCCATAGCCAGGTTCCAACCCCCCCCGCGGCCATCTCTACTCACTTTCCAACAGCGAGACCCAGGCAATGGAGGAATATGCCGCCCGCGCCCTGCGAAACGGCACCATCCGCCCATCCTCCTCGCCGGCAGCCACGGGGTTCTTCTTCGTGAAGAAGAAAGGGGGCGAAGTTCGCCCGTGTGTCAACTATCGGGGGCTAAATAAGATTACCATCAGGAAACGTCACCCGCTGCCTCTTACCAACTCAGCCCTGGACGCCCTCTCTGGTGCCACTGTGTTCACTAAGTTGGACCTCCGGAGCGCCTACAACTTGGTGCGCATCAGGGAGGGTGATGAGTGGAAGATGGCCTTCATCACCCCCACCGGACATTATGAGAGCCTGGTCATTCCATTCGGACTCTGTAACGCACCCTCGGCTTTCCAACAATTTATTAATGATGTTCTCAGGGACATGCTAGGCCAATGGGTGTTCGTATATCTCGAAGACATACTGATATACTCTCGCACCACCGAAGAACACACCAGACATGTTAGGGCTGTTCTGAAGAGATTGCTTGCCCACCAGCTGTACTGTAAGCTGGAAAAGTGTGCTTTTCACGAGCACTCCACCACGTTCCTGGGTTTTGTCATCTCACCCCAGGGTGTGGCCATGGACCCACAGAAACTGGAGGTTGTACGTCACTGGCCCCTACCCAGGACACTAAAGCAGCTCCAACGCTTTCTCGAGATGGTGAATTTTTATCGTCGCTTTATCCGGGGCTACAGTACAGTTGCAGCGCCACTCACTGCCGATGCCCTGTCCCGTCAGTATGAGCGAGAGGCGACCCGGGCGGAGCCCATGCCTGTCCTTCCACCCACCCGGATCATCGCACCCCTTCACTGGGATATGGAGACAAGGGTCCGCCAGGCACTGACCGGAGAACCCGCACCGGCAGGCGTGCCGCCCAGACGACTTTTTGTCCCAGATCAGCTAAGGCCCAAAGTCCTCCAGTGGGGTCATTCTTCGCCCGTCGCGGGACACCAAGGAACCCGGAAAAACTCTAGCCTTCGTGGGACGGGATTTCTGGTGGCCCTCAATGAGGAGGGAGGTCACCGAGTTTGTCCGGGCGTGCCCAGTGTGCGCCAGAGCGAAGGACTCCAACCAACCAACACCGGGGGAGCTCCAACCACTCCCAGTCCCCCGTCGGCCCTGGTCGCACATTGCCGTCGACTTCATCACGGGCCTGCCGGCCTTGGAAGGAAAGGACATCATTCTCACTATCGTTTATCGCTTCTCCAAGGCAGTGCACCTGGTGGCCCTCACCGGACTCCCGTCAGCTAAAGACACAGCCGAGCTGATATTGGAGCATGTAGTCCGATTGCATGGGTTCCCAAAGGACATCGTCTCGGACAGAGGCCCCCAGTTCACCGCTTGGTTCTGGAAGGCCTTCTGCCGTCTGACCAATTCGTCCTGCAGTCTGTCTTCTGGTTACCACCCCCAGACGAATGGTCAGGCGGAGCGAACCAACCAACAGCTGGAGCGTTACCTAAGGTGTTTCGTGTCGGATCGTCAACGCTCCTGGGCCCGCTACCGTTATACCACGGTCAAAGACGGTTACAAGGCACAATCTCGTCCAGCGTTTGGAAAATCCGACCACGCCGCCATCTTCCTCATGCCAAAATATAAACAAAGGCTGAAACAGGAAGTGCCGGCTCAGAGGGAGGTCGCGCGCTGGACGGACCAATCGGTGGCCGCGTTACAGGACGCACTCGATGACGCAGACTGGGACATGTTCAGAAACAGCTCCGATGATGACGTCAGCGTGTTTACGGAAGCGGTTGTGGGATTTATTGAGAAGCTAGTAGACGATACGGTAGAGAAAAAGACTATCAGAACGTTTCCCAACCAGAAGCCGTGGGTGGATAAAACCATCCGCGACGCTCTGAGATCTCGCACCGCTGCCTACAACACGGGACTTGCGTCGGGGGACATGGAACCGTACAAGACTGCGTCATATAACGTCCGGAAGGCGGTGAAAGAGGCGAAGCAGCGCTACGGGAGAAAACTAGAGTCACAGCTTCAACAGAGTGACTCTAACTCTAGGAGCCTATGGCAGGGACTGAGAACAATAACGGATTATAAAGCACCAACATCCGGTATGACGAACGCGGACGCGACTCTGGCAGACGAGCTCAACACATTCTATGCTCGCTTCGATGCTGCAGCTAAAGACGCTAGCGATGCTAATGCTAACGGCGCTAATGCTAACGGGGCTAATGCTAGCGGCGCTAATGCTAACGGCGCTAACGGCTGCAGACAGGAAGACACTGCCAGCACCGGGAACGCGCTCATCATCTCCGAGCACGACGTGAGGAGAGCCTTCAAGAGAGTGAACACCAGGAAAGCAGCAGGACCAGACGGCATCTCAGGTCGTATTCTCAGAGCCTGCGCAGACCAGCTAGCACCTGTGTTCACTGAGATATTCAACATCTCTTTATCTCAGTCGGTGATCCCCACATGCTTCAAAGAGTCCATCATTGTTCCTGTTCCAAAGAAACCACATCCTGCTTTCCTCAATGACTATCGCCCTGTAGCCCTCAGCTCAGTAGTGATGAATTGCTTTGAACGCCTGGTCAGAGACTTCATCATCTCTTCACTACCAGACACACTCGACCCACTACAGTTCGCTTATCGTCCGAACCGTTCCACAGACGATGCAATCTCAAATCTCCTCCACACATCTCTCACCCACCTAGACACTAAAAGGGGGGATTATGTGAAAATGCTCTTCATCGACTACAGCTCTGCATTTAATACCATAATTCCCTCCACACTCACCACCAAGCTGGAGCACCTGGGACTCAGCTCACCCATGTGTCAGTGGATCTCCAACTTCCTAACTGGCAGACCACAGGCAGTAAAGATGGGCGGTCATGTCTCAGCCTCCCTCACACTCAGCACTGGAGCGCCCCAGGGATGTGTTCTGAGCCCCCTGCTGTACTCTTTATACACCTACGACTGCGTGGCCACTACCAACTCCACCGCCGTCATCAAGTTTGCTGACGACACTGTCGTGGTGGGCCTGATCACGAACAACGATGAGTCGGCCTACCTGGAGGAGATTGGGAATCTGGAGAACTGGTGCCAGAGGAACAATCTCCTCCTGAACGTCAGTAAGACAAAGGAGCTGATAGTGGACTTTTGTACAAAGCAGGAGAGGAACTACCAGACCCCCGTCATCAACAAGAGCCCAGTGGAGAGAGTGGACAGCTTCAGATACCTCGGTGTTCACATCACGCAGGACCTGTCATGGTCCTGTCACATCAACACCGTGGTGAAAAAGGCCCGGCAGCGCCTGTACCACCTCAGACGTTTGAGAGACTTCAGACTGCCCTCCAAGGTGCTCAGGAATTTCTACTCCTGCACCACAGAGAGCATCCTGACAGGAAACATCTCGACCTGGTTTGGAAACAGCACCATGCAGGACAGACGAGCTCTACAGAGGGTGGTGCGTTCAGCTGAGCGCATCGTCCGCACCAAGCTCCCCTGACCTGCACTCAATCTACACCAAGCGGTGCTGGACCAAGGCCAGGAAGATCGTGAAGGACCTCAGCCATCCCAACAATGGACTGTTCTCTCTGTTGCGGTCAGGAAAGCGCTTCCGCTCCCTGAAGGCCAACACAGAGAGACTGAGGAGGAGCTTCTTCCCGCAGGCAATAAGGTCTCTCAATCATACCACATTCACACCACAAACACAGAACTGATACAACCTGTTAACGTCAACGGACACTATGGACATTTTCATGCACATCTACCCTGACATTGGAACTCATATTTATGTTTACATTCTGGACCCCTGCACAAAGTCACTTTAATAAGGCACCTTAACACATGTTTCCATGCAAATTACTTGCACACCATACATCCTCCACCAAATTTCAATTTTAAAAGAAAATCTCTATTGTACAGTATATCTCTATTTTTATTTCTATTTTATGTACAGTATACTTTTATTTTTTATTTCCATTCTTATTCTAGTTAAGTTAAAATTTTCCTATTTCTTTATTCATATTTATTCCTTACTGTAAGATTTAATTCTCTTTTTAAGGTCACTGGCGGTCGTGTAAGCATTTCACTGCATATCGTACTGTGTATGACTGTGTATGTGACGAATAAAATTTGAATTTGAATTTATTACCTCAAGTGGGCCGAGTTGTCTCACAACCTCCACGTGTCCTCAGCTACCAACTTGAGCCCATTTGAGGTATGCTATGGTTTCCAGCCTCCGATGTTCACTCACCAAGAACCGGAGGTTGACGTACCATCGGCCCAACAGTTGGTTCGCCGGTGCCGGCGGCTGTGGCACCAAGCCAATCTTGCCATCCGACGCACCAACACCAATTATGTGACTCAACACCGCCGCTGGCACCCTCCGGGACGGTTGTACCACGTAGGTGACAAGGTATGGCTGTCCACCAAAAATCTCCACCTGCACAGAGAATCACGAAAACTGTCACCAAGATTCATTGGACCCTACCGCATCACCCTCAGGATCAATCCTGTCACCTACCGGCTCCAGCTGCCTGCGGCGCTCCGGATTCACCCCGTCTTCCACACCTCCCAGCTAAAACCGTTCATCACCTCACCCATGATTACACCCACCCCCCCCTGCTCCCCCCCCCCGTATCATTGACGGTAGTCCCACTTACACCGTGCGACGGATCCTCGACTCCTGAAAAACAGACAAATACGATCGACAATGTAAATAGAACAAACTTAAACCAAAAAGATAAAACCCAGCAAGACAAAACAGCAGCGCCCACCGATAATGCTCTTTGCGTCGCGCCACCACACGTCGCACCAACACAGGAAGCTAGCACGCGTCGCGCCGCCCCCAGTCTGTTACATTAAAAATTACAATTAAAACCATTACCGGCAGAGCATACTACATAAACACAAGCAACTTAGTTACGTACCTGCAATTTGATAACAAGTCTCACCAGAAGGGCATTTAAGCCGTAATCCGGGAAGCTGAGAGCCCAGTCAGTTCTACAGGAAGACGACCAGTTGGTTGGGAGGAACAATCACGTCCACAACACCAGGTAAATGCCCGTGTTCGCTGACTTAAATCAGGCTTTCTGTACTGTGTAAATATTACCAACAAAACACAGATATAATACTGTATATAAAACCCACTTAAAACACATACACCGCGCCTGACATCCTTACCTGCAAAAAGATCCTCAGCACTTCCCGGTTCCGTTCTGGGTGTGACTACACAACGATGGAAGTAAAGGGGAGGGACCCGTACCCAAGCCACCTTACCGACCAGCTTAAATAGTCTTACCTAACCCATGATAGGGCAATCAATTAAAACACGGCCAACCAAAGACAGGTAGGAAGAACTTTACTTATCCTGCTACACAATGTCAATTGTTAAAAGCGCTATACAAATTAAATTAAATTGAATTGAAAGTCCAATTGAGTTAGATCAGGACGCTTAAACACCTCAAAGTAAAGTTTTTGCAGAGTCACCCTTGGATAGCAGTCACCTGTTTAATTTGAAATTAAGGCATCAGGTCTTTAATAAGCATCTTACTGTAACGAGCACTGATGATTGTTGAGCATTGATGAATTTTCAGCTGATGGTGACTTTTTAACTTTCTGCACCAGGTACACCCTCAGATGACAAAAAATTTAATCACTGCACACCGCTTTTCTTTCGTGTAAATCCAAAGTGGAGCGTCCATTTTTGCTCACATGGCAGTTACAAATGAACTGATATATCACCTTCACACCTGTGCAGCTGTGACTGAGGAGGCGATAGCCTCATATTTGTGATTCATGGTCTCTTTCCACTAAGATTGACTTATTTTATTTATTATTATTATTATTATTATTATTATTATTATCTCTTGTCTTAAGATCACAAGAAACCAATATCTGAAAGGTAGCTTTGCACATAGTATTGTCTTGGTTTTGTCTGTATTTTCTACAACTAAACAACCATTAATAAGCCTTTGTTTCATTGCAGTCTAGGGTTGGGTCACGATGGGAGTTCCATTTAAAATGTTTGAAAAAGTGGGCCACAGTGGTTTTATAACAGAAGAAGTAATGAGACAAAGGTGTTAGCTTGAGATCCAACGAGACTTTATTGCTGTACGAAAATAGACACACAAACAAATAATACACAAACAAATGTGGACATACACCACCCGATGGACCCAGGCCAAAATAATAAACCAAAGATATTTGTAGTTGAAAACTGACTTACCTACCAAAAACACAAACAAACACAAGTATAATTCCTGACTCCATAAACCCAAAACGGTGAGTAAATTCCTTCTCCCAAAATTAACCTCAGTCACACTCCTCCTTCCAATCTGTGCACAATCATATACAGTACAATGTGGTTATATACAGTAGAATTATCTACAAATAACAAGGGTCTACGTTATCGTAAATATTACTTTTCTAGTTTTTATATGTTATCTCAAAAACAAACCAAAATGTAGTCATAGGTACACAATATTATAACCTTCTTCAAGAAATGCCCACCACCAAACATTTATACCAACATGTACTGTATAAAACATGAACCTATTCAAAACACAAGCATAGAGAAACTATAGACTAATTCTTCTTAAAATACATTTTCTTGTTGCAGAGCATCATCTGTTAAAGAAAAAAAAATACTTGAGTTAAAGATCTCAGGGAAACAAATAAAGGAATATTCTCAACATTTTTATTTGTAAGTCTTAAGTGATGTTCAGGTTTCTGTTCTGAATGATTTGGTCTCACCTCTGGGGATTGCAGAGGAAATTAAGCTCCTCATTGCAGTCTCTGTTCTCCCAGACAGACGTGTTGAAGTTGTACGCACCACAGCGATAGGGCTCGACTGGGCATGAAGGCAGTGATAGCAGGCTTCCCAGTGGCTTCCCGTTCACCCAGAGCCATGTTCCATGGAGGAAACGCAGGCCTGTCCACACACTGGCTGTTTGGGCTTGTTCAGTCATTGTTTTAAGAAGGTCTAGCATTGACATGGAATCCACAATGACCAGGTCAGAGGTGTTACTCCTGCAGTACTGAAGAGCATTCTCCCATGTTTTACTCTCCATCAACAATGTGATATTCCAATAACAGGTAAAAGGATAAAGCATCTGACAGTTATTATCATACCAGCCATCAGACTTAAATGAAGCACAACTTTCACTATGCATATAATCATTAGGCTCGCCGGAGTGCCAATTTGTGTAATTAACCATTTCTCCACCAGACCACTGCCAGTTGTTTATATGTGGTGCAGTTCTGTTCAGCCCAATCCAATTATAAACAAAGCTTTCACCTATAACATTCACAGCTCTCTGATTTTCCTCTTCAGTGGTGATGGTGGCCAAATCCCAATTCTTCTGTCTGCAGTAGCTCTGAGCTGTAGGCCAGTCCATCTCCTGTGAAACATAAGTGTATACTCTTATCTGACTTGCAGCCATCCCATGAAGTACAAACAGGATACAAATAAAAAAAAACAATTTCATTTTGGTGTTATGCGTCTAAGCTCTGTAACCCTTTACTTGCATCTGTGCCAGCTTGGCTTACAACTTTCAAACTACCCAAGTAGATTTATTTAAAGCACATGCAAAATATTGAAATAACTTCACAATCAATTCACCAATGTCAAAATGTGGCTACCTTCTATAATATCATGTTTGTACCTGTAATAAATACCATACCACTACACTCGTAATCAGAATAAAGGCAGAGTAAAAATTAAAATTCTGGCAACAAGGATCATTGGCATCACAGAGAGCAGGAGACGGTTCTGGCCTTAACAGCCAGTAATCAAATACACTACCCGAGAGTCCTTGGTTTGGAAGGATAAGGCTTAAAACTCTACTGTATAGAGAACAATAGGAGAGAAAAGAACAACAAGTACAGTACCTGGTTCTCCCCCATAGCGCTAAAGGAGGTATGTAAGGTTTGTTATATGGTGTTAGGAGAACAGCTGGAGGTGGGATGGTGTTTAGTTGTTGGATTTGTGCAGAGAATGCTGTGGCTATGTCTGAAATATGTCTCGACAGACTAGTTTAGGAAATGATGGCCTGCCCGCACTCTGGCTGTTAAGAATTGTTCAGTCTCTGGTTTAAGCAGGTCTTTCAGTGTTTCTAAATCCACAATGGCCAAGTCATTGAAGAACATATTGAAGAGCCTCTTTTTACATTTTAATTGTCTTCATCAAAATATACCTCTGATAACAATTAGAAGATGAACTTCCCTCACAGCCTTTATCAGACCAGCCATAATCACTGCACGTCGCTCTTCTTTTACGTATGTAAATCCAAAGCCATTTTTACTCACACGGCAGTTAGAAATGAACTGATATAACACGTTCACACCTGCACAATAGTGATTGAGGAGATTGTAGCATAATATCTGTGCCTCTTGGTCTCCTTTCATTAAGATTTACTTATTAGATTTTCTTTATTAATTATTATTATTATTATTATTATTATTATTATTATTATTATTTTAAGTGTAATAAACACTCTCCTTTATACATATCACTTGTGTGAAGGTCACTATAAACTAATAGCTAAAGGTTGTTTTGCACATAGTATTTTCCATTCAAATCTGTCAAATGCAAACTAATGCTTTGAACTTGTGTGGGATTTGTCTTTATTCTGTACAATTAACAGAGGTGTCAAGTAACAAAGTACAAATACTTCATTACCTTACTTAAGTAGAAATTTTGGGTATCTATACTTTACTGGAGTAATTATTTTTCAGCCGACGTTTTACTTCTACTCCTTACATTTTAAAAATAGCCTCGTTACTCCATGTTTATGATCAGAACGCGCAGCCCCCCTGGTCGCAAGATAAGAATGCGCACAATTCCCGCTCCCCCCCCCACCCGCCCCCCACCCCCGTCGCATGATCAGAAAGCGAGACCTTACTGCTTTTTTCGCCCCTCACGGTACTTTTATTTTTATCCTTTAAGTAGTTTTGAAACCAGTAATTTTAAACTTTTACTTAAGTAAAAAGCTTGGGTTGATAATTCAACTTTTAAAGAAGTATTTTTGAACCCTAGTATCTATACTTCTACTCAAGTAATGAATGTGAATACTTTTGACACCACTGACAACTAAACACCCATTAATAAGCCTTTGTTACATCCCAGTCTAGGGTTCGGTCACACAGCAAAATAAAATAAAAAATAAAAATAATAAAATTTCTATTGTACAGTTTATTTCTATTTTTATTTCTATTTTATGTACAGTATGCTCTATTTTTATTTCTATTATACTTCTATTTTTATTTTTAGTTCTATTTTGATCCTAGTTAAGTTTAATTTTTCTATCGTATTTCTTTACTCATATTTATTTCTTACTTTAGATGCGGTCATATTATTTCACCAGTTTTGACGTGTAGCTTTGTCTTAAAGTTTCACTCACACGACAGAAGTCCGATCTCTTTGTCTCTTGTAGTTTATTTTGTCAGCATCAAAGAATCAACACTTCATACAGTCGTCTTGAGTAAATCCACTGTGGTTACAGACACCAGTTGCTGCATCTTGCAAATCTCTGTCTTTTACAACAACCTATTTGCTGTATCTTATAAATTACAGTCTTAGCTTACGTATATAACAACACTCTTGTTGTATATCTCTACTTACGGGAGCTTACGGTTACAACAGCCTAGTTGTTGTATCTTACATTCCCAGCTTACGGGGAGCTCACGTTCAAAAGCTTGTGTTTCCGTAGCCTTCCGCATCTAAACTAAATTTTCTATCATGCGATAGTCATACAAATACATGTCATAGTGGAATGACATCACAGACCACCTTACAATTGTCAAAATGGATGCATAACTAAGAAATTTAAAGCTTATGGCTTATGTAACAAACTTAATGCTTAATGCTTTACTAATGAATAGAACAAGGTAGAATAAATAACAACAAAAAAATAAAATAAAATAAACACAACAACAAATTCATAACAAGTGCGATATGGCACTTACATTCCAGCCCCTAATTGACAGGCATGGAGACTGGCAATTACAATTTTGTGTTTTGTTTTAGTTTTTTTGACAAAGCCATTAAATCAAACATTTTTAACCTTCTAAATGTTGTAAATCTTGTAAATGTATAATGTTTATCTCAGGTGTTTATATTTGCATATCAAAATTCATACCATATTACCACACATTTAACAGTCCATTTCACATATGAGGCACAGCTTGTTGATGGGTCTTTCCAGAGTGTTGGGCTTGGTTGTAACTAACACACGTCTCACAAGTCCCCCTTTGTCTGGGAACACTTTCGTGATTCGTCCCATGACCCATGAATTTCTTGGAGAAGACTTGGCAATTATTAACACTATATCTCCAATCGAGAGGTTTTTTTTTTTTTTAAACCATTTTTGCCACTCCTGGAGCAAGGGCAAGTATTCACGCACCCATCGCTTCCATAGCAGGTCTGATAGATGCTGGATCTGCTTCTCCCTGCGACGTGCATAGATGTCTTCCTTTTTGAAAAATCCAGGGGGCAGGTTTGGCTGTTTTTTCATGAGCAGCAGGTGGTTTGGTGTCAGAGGTTCCAGTTTTGGGCGAGCAGATGTTTCTTTTCACAGATGCCTTTCGTTTTTGCTGTGTGGGAATTCCCTTTTTGAATCCTGCTGCTGCTTCACCCTTTTGCAACGTGAGAAGTTCTTCCTTAAAATTTTGTCTTTGAGTGAACTTAATGATTTCGCATTCTGCTCTTGTTAGGTCTTGAACTGTTAGAGACTTGTGATTTTGTGTCTTTGGGTTATCTACTTGTGTTTTAACCCTTTCTGTTTTTTGTTTGAGCATGTCTCTGATGCGAAGGATCCAGGCAACGGATCTTTTTAACTTGTGCCAATCAGAGTGATGATTAATCAATTTACTCACTGCGTCTGTGCATTTTGTAATTATGGAGCGATATCGCGGACAATATTCAAATGCAATTGCAAATTGCATTTGCAATTGCGTTTCCCATATGTGGACGCACAAAGTGTGCCATAATTCAAATGCAATTGCAAACTTTGCATTACCGTTTGCTGTTTCGCCTTCGCGAGCACACACTGACTGCCAAATTTCAAATGAAATAAGCAAAGTCCATTTGCATTTGTATTTCCCAGGTCTTACAAGTCATGAACCTGTCATATTTAAATAGCAAAATCAATCACCACGTTTGCTTTTTCACTTTCTCTGCGCCGCGCGTCAAGCCGGCCAAAATTCAAACGCAATCGCTAATCCATTTGCAATTGCATTTCCAACACGTTACACAGAAACCTGTCAATCAGCGTCAGGGGCGGGTCTATACTGTGGGGCGGGATTGTATGGGGAGTGACGTCACCCGCAGTCGCCGAGGATATTTGAGCACTGGAGGTGAACCAAGATTATCTCATTTGTTTATCAAGAAATAAACACACAAAAATGACAAATCGCATATTTTCTTGCACTGGAGTGGACAGACAAATTTTTACAAATAAAAATATTTTTAGATCTTCTCCTTGGACACCATGTATTTTTAAGCATGGACCCATGTATTTTTTAATAAAGACAGCAAAACAATATTTAAATTCTGAAAATCAAATATACTAATGTCAGGGTGGACATTTTTAATGTTTAGGCAGACAATCTAAACATATAATTTTATAAAATAACTTTTATCACAACATTACGCAGAAAAATATTGTAAGAGCCATATTGTACTTTATGAATTTGTGGTTGTGTTTATTTTATTTTATTTATTTTGTTTCATTTTATTGTATTTTGCTGGTTGTGCACTAAGCACCAAGTTTATTAGTTAAGCATTAAGTTATTCATTTACCAATAAGTTTATTAGTTAAGCATCCATTTATGACAACCGTAGAGCCAGATGTCTGTGATGTCATTCCATTGTTACACGTAGTTACATAACTATGTCAGTGTAAAGAAAGTCAGTCTAGATTTGGAAGTTGGGGAGAACACAAGCTTTTGACCATAAGAAAACATAAGAAAACGTAAGCTAATGTAAGCCAACTTAAACTAAAGATACAGCAAATAAACTTTGTAAACTTAAGCAAACAGTAATGAGATACAGCGTATAGGTTGTTGAATCTTTGATGCTGAAAATAAAACAAGAGACAAAGAGACCAATGGACTTTTATGTCATGAGTAACTAAACACGATGAAAAGATACGCATCAAAACTGTGAAATAACATGTCCACACAAATATGATTTTATCACACACCTGTTAAAATTGTTTATGTCCTCTGTCCTGCACTGTGGTTTTTAAGTGCACACTGTACAGCGGTGTAAAATATGTTTATGTATTTTATAACAGGTTTTGCACATGGGAAGCAGCAATAAACATGGACATGAGGCGAGGTCTTACGGAAAAGTAGTAATTTTATTTAGGGAAAGTGAGCGGTGCCGGCAGGCAGAGTGGCACGTGCTCGCGGCTGTCCTCGCCGTGGTGATCAAAGAGTGGAATTCCATTCACAACTTGGGGTTGTCCCTGGGGTGCGTTCCATTGCCCCGCTCACGTGCCACTCTTCCTCGGTGTCCCCGCGTTCCCCGCACGACTCTGCTCAGTGACTTCTTTTAGTTCCACAACGATAACCCAGGAGACCCCGAGCTACACTCCATGCTGGTTTTTATAGCGTGGGAAATATAGTAGTGTAGTCGTGCATATGCACTATCTTTCTATGTTAAAAAAGTCTAGACAGATATTATTCTGATATTTAAACTCTATCAATAACGGTTTAGTAAAATATAAACTAATGCCTCAGTATATTAATAACAAATACTTTCTCTGAGAGTTTATAAGTTACATGCATAACATGTCATATCCATAATGCTTGAACTGACCAAGACAAAATAATGTTTTCCTTTTTATCGTAAATTTTACTGCAATAAACCTTATTTTCATATGTTTCAACTGTTAAATTTAAGGTCTTACTCTGTAAAGAACTTTAGGTTAGAGACTGCTGTGTCTTTGTTTTCACGGAGACGTGGCTCACTGACAGAGTACCGGACACCGCTATTCAGCTAGATAGGTTAGCCTTGTTTTGCGCTGACAGAAATGCAGCTCTGTGCGGTAAGACTTGCGGTGGCGGCTTGTGTGTTTACCACACGTAATGGTGCAAGAACTCTGTGCTAGTTTCTAGTTATTGGTCATCGCTGGTGGAGTTTGTGACTGTTAGATGCAGACCTTTTTATTTACCATGGGAATTCACAGGAGCCATCTCTGCACTTCAGGACTGTTTTGAGAACACTGACTGGAACATGTTTAGGGAGGCTGCAACTTATGGCGACTTCACCGACTTGGAGGAGTACACGTCATCAGTGACCAGCTACATCAACAAGTGCACCGATGACATCACTGTCTCCAAGAGCAGTTGGAGACTGCCTGTGACGGTAACGGCTCCCTCCCAGATGCACTGAACAACTTGTACGCTCGGTTCGACAGGCAGAACGACGTGACAGCGAGGAAGACCACCCCTCCTCCGAACGACCAGGTGCTGTGTCTCACTACATCTGATGTGAGGAAAACTCTACGCAGAGTCAACCCACGCAAAGCTGCTGGACCAGACAGCATCCCAGGCAGAGTGCTGGGAACAAAACTGTTTGCACAGAATGTGCGGAACAGCTGGCAGATGTTCTCACTGACATCTTCAACATCTCTCTGAGCAGCGCCGTTGTTCCCATGCCCAAGAAGTCTTCTGTGTCCTGTCTCAATGACTATCGTCCCGTTGCACTTACAGCCACCATCACGAAGTGCTTCGAGCGGCTCGTCATGAGACACATCAAGACCCTGTTGCCCGCCTCACTGGACCCACTGCTATTTGCGTACCATCCTAACCGCTCAACGGACGACACCATCTCCACTACACTCCATCTTGCCCTCACACAATAAGGACACATACGTTAGAATGTTGTACATAGATTTCAGCTCAGCATTCAACACTATTATCCCCCAACAAGTGATCGGGAAGCTGAGCCTGTTGGGCCTGAACACCTCCCTCTGCAACTGGATCCTGGACTTTCTGACCGGAAGGCCTCAGTCAGTACAGATCAGGAACTGCACCACCACACTGAGCACTGGGGCACCACAAGGCTGTGTGCTCAGTCCCCTGCTGTTCACACTGCTGACTCACGACTGTGTAGCCACACACAGTTCGAATCACATCATTAAGTTCGCTGATGACACGACTGTGGTGGGTCTCATTTGCAAGAACGACGAGTCAGCATACAGAAAGGAAGTGCAAAGGCTAACGGACTGGTGTAAAGACAACAACGTTTCTCTGAATGTTGACAAGACAAAGGAGATGGTTGTTGACTTTAGGAGGACACAAGGCGACCATTCACCGCTGAGCATCAACACAAGCACAAACACACTGACCTACACTATGAAAATATCATACACACCAACCTGTAAATGCTCTCTTGCACAATATTCTTTACTGGATTATTTTTGCTTCTTTAACTTTAACTTCTTAATTCTTGCTGCTACGTTACGGAACGTTTACTGTTTCTCCACTACCTTAACTCATCATCTCAATATCATATTATTATATTGTTATGTTGTGTTTATCGCACTGTCACTTTGTGGCTCTTTGCACATTTGCACGTGAACTTTATGTTGTCTGTTAAAAAAAAAAAAAACCTGTAGATAGTCTTCCTTAGCTCGTTAGTTTTTGTTAATTTATGTTGTTAATTTATGTTAGGTCAATCTGACTTGTCTCCGCTAGCCAGATTAGGCCTCTTAGTTAGCTAGTTTAGTTTTTCTTTTAATTTATGTTGCATGTAGCACCTTGGTCCTGGAGGAACGTTGTTTCGTTTCACTTTGTACTAACTGTATATGGTTGAAGTGACAATAAAGCCTACTTGAACTTGAACTTTTAATTACAGTTTTTCACTATAAATTTCACAAAAATGTTTTGTGAAATACGGTTTTATCCTGTAGCATTTATACTGCATTTTATTGTTAAATTTACAGACATTTTATACAGTGCAGGTACAGAATCTATGGCTTACTTGATCAATAAAAAACAGCAGGTAGAGAAAACAGTGTAGACGCTGGCAGAAGCAGGACAAGTCAAGCTTCCAAAGGCGACTAAAGAAGGTATTCTATTGGTAATATCAGATAGTAGGAATTGATCTGCAGTCATACTGTGTGTTCGGAGGCTGGAAGATCAGTATAACAAATTCAAATTCAAATTTTCAAATTCAAATTTCATTTGTCACATACACAGTCATACACAGTATACTGTAATATGCAGTGAAATGCTTGTACGACCGCCAGTGACCTTAAAAAGAAAATAAAAGCTTGTACGTAAAATAAATAATCAATAAAAAGGAAATACTAAGGAAATAATTTTAACTAGTAAAATTAACTGTACAATAAGGGCATAATAAAATATTGCAAATAGAGTATATATGTATATAGAATTAAAGTGTCATTGGTTGTGCAAATATGCATGAAAGGTGACATGTGCAATTGTCCAGATGTATAAATATTTAGTGCAAGTGTGTATGAATGTGTCCATGATTGTCCAGTCAGTGTTGTGAGCTTAAAAGATGTTATTAGTCCTGTGTGGAGGTGTGATTGAGAGACCTTATCGCCTGCGGGAAGAAGCTCCTCCTCAGCCTCTCTGTGTTGGCCTTTAGGGAGCGGAATCGCTTCCCAGACCGCAACAAAGAGAACAGACCATTACTGGGGTGACTGAGGTCCTTCATGATCTTCCTGGCCTTAGTCCAGCAGGTCAGGGAGCTCAGTGCGGATGATGTGCTCGGCTGATCGCACCACCCTCTGTAGAGCTCGTCTGTCCTGCATGGTGCTGTTCCCGAACCAGGTCGTGATGTTTCCCGTCAGGATGCTCTCTATGGTGCAGGAGTAGAAGTTCCTGAGCACCTTGGAGGGCAGTCTAAAGTCTCTCAAGCGTCAGAGGTGGTAGAGACGCTGCCGGGATTTTTTCACCACGGTGTTGATGTGACAGGACCATGACAGGTCCTGCGTGATGTGAACACCGAGGTATCTGAAGCTGTCCACTCTCTCCACTGGGCTCCTGTTGATGACGGGGGTCTGGTAGTTCCTCTCCTGCTTTGTACTAAACTCCACTATCAGCTCCTTTCTCTTACTGACGTTCAGGAGGCGATTGTTCCTCTGGCACCAGTTCTCCAGATTTCCAATCTCCTCTAGGTAGTCCGACTCATCATTGTTGGTGATCAGTCCGACCACGACGGTGTCGTCAGCAAACTTGATGATGGAGGTGGAGTTGGTAGTGGCCACGCAGTCGTGGGTGTACAAAGAGTACAGCAGGGGGCTCAGAACACAACCCTGGGGGAGCTCCAGTGCTGAGAGTGAGTGTAGCTGAGACATGACCGCCCATCCTTACTGCCTGTGGTCTGCCAGTCAGAAAATTGGAGATCCACTGACGTATAGATGAGGTGAGTCCCAGGTGCTCCAGCTTGGTGGTGAGTGTGGAGGGAATTATGGTATTAAAAGCAGAGCTGTAGTCGATGAAGAGCATTTTAACATAATTCCCTTTCCTAGTGTCCAGGTGAGTGAGTGATGTGTGGAGGAGATGAGAGATTGCATCGTCTGTGGAGCGGTTCTGACGGTATGCAAACTGTAGTGGGTCCAGTGTGTCGGGTAGTGAAGAAATGATGAAGTCTCTGATAAGGCGTTCAAAGCACTTCATCACTACTGAGGTGAGGGCTACAGGGCGATAGTCATTGAGGGAAGCAGGATGTGGTTTCTTCGGGACAGGAACAATGATGGACTCTTTGAAGCATGTGGGGATCACCGACTGAGATAGAGAGATGTTGAATATCTCAGTGAACACAGGTGCTAGCTGGTCTGCGCAGGCTCTGAGGATACGGCCTGAGATGCCGTCTGGTCCTGCTGCTTTTCAGGTGTTCACTCTCTTGAAGGCTCTCCTCACGTCGTGCTCGGAGATGATGAGCGCGTTCCCGGTGCTGGCAGTGTCTTCCTGTCTGCAGCCGTTAGCGCCGCTAGCATTAGCGCCGTTAGCATTAGCGCCTTTAGCATTAGCGCCGCTAGCGTCTTTAGTTGCAGCCTCGAAGCGAGCATAGAAGGTGTTGAGCTCGTCTGCCAGTCGCGTCCGCGTTCGTCATACCGGATGTTGGTGCTTTATAATCCGTTATTGTTCTCAGTCCCTGCCACAGGCTCCTAGAGTCACTCTGTTGAAGCTGTGACTCTAGTTTTCTCCCGTAGCGCTGCTTCGCCTCTTTCACCGCCTTCCGGACGTTATATGACGCAGCCTTGTACGGTTCCATGTCCCCCGACGCAAGTCCCGTGTTGTAGGCAGCTGTGCGAGATCTCAGAGCGTCGCGGATGGTTTTATCCACCCACGGCTTCTGGTTGGGAAACGTTCTGATAGTCTTTTTCTCCACCGTATCGTCTACCAGCTTCTCAATAAATCCCACAACCGCTTCCGTAAACACGCTGACGTCATCATCGGAGCTGTTTCTGAACATGTCCCAGTCTGCGTCATCGAGTGCGTCCTGTAACGCGGCCACCGATTGGTCCATCCAGCGCGCGACCTCCCTCTGAACCGGAACTTCCTGTTTCAGCCTTTGTTTATATTTTGGCATGAGGAAGATGGCGGCGTGGTCGGATTTACCAAACGCTGGACGAGATTGTGCCTTGTAACCGTCTTTGACCGTGGTATAACAATGGTCCAGTGTCCTTTCGCCCCTGGTGGGGCAGGTGATGTGCTGATAAAAGTTCGGCGCTGCGCGTTTGAGTTTGGCACTATTAAAATCCCCCGCCACAATGAGCGCAGCGTCCCGGTGTTGTGTCTGGTGCTGTGTGAGCCCCTCATGCAGCTCGCATAAGGCAGTTTCAGTGTCTGCTTGTGGTGGAATGTAAACGGCACTGATTATGACCGATGTGAACTCCCGTGGAAGATAAAAAGGACGACACATGATGGACAGTAGTTCCAGGTTTGGTGTGCAGGAGCGTGTAAGAGGAACAACGCTCGCGCTGTTGCACCAGCTGTTGTTCACCATTAAGCACACGCCGCCTCCCCTTGACTTCCCCGAGTCCCGCGTCCTGTCCATGCGGTGAACCGAGAAGAACTCGGCTGGTTGTATGGCGTGGTCTGGCACCGCTGGGTTCAGCCATGTCTCGGTGAAGCAGAGGAGATTGCAGTCCCGAATGTCTCTCTGGAACTTTATCCTGGCCCTGAGGTCATCGAGTTTGTTTTCCAGTGACTGGACGTTGGCGAGCAGGATACTAGGCAGAGGTGTGCGGTGTGCACGGGTTCTCAGCCGGTTCCTCACGCCAGCTCGTCGCCCTCGAGGCCTCCGCTTCTCACTCGGCCAGCTCGGATCTGGAGTTAAAAACGTCGAATTGTGAGTACATTGTATACCAATAGAAACAAGAGTGTCTCTATCATACCTAATGTACTCAATGGTGATGATTTTGCCGATTTTAAAACACTGAAAACTAACTTAAAGAACAAAAACAAAGAAAAGGTGGTTGGAGCAGTCGTGACGGCAGCCGACCTCACCGGCGCCATCTTGGATCCAACAGGATAACAGGAGAAGTGTTCAATTTAATATGGTGTTCACTTTTGTTTTTGGAGACTCAGGTACAAAACTGTTTGTAAGAATTTCAGTCCTGAACCTTTGAGTGACTGCAATCACAAGCCATCAGAGAACAGCTGTCTGGTCAGGTCAGGACCATCTTTTTGTTAAAATGGAACTGTCCCCAATTTGCAAGCATTGCAAGCAGACCACATGTGGTCTCTATGTAAGAAGATCGCCAAACAGAAGTCAGCAACAGGATGAGCCAGACTGGTCCAAAGAGCAGAGAGGGTCTGGATCACTGGTAGCTCAGGAATAGGATGTGTAGCTCAACAAGGAGACAAGGAGAGAGAGAGATAGAGATGGACAGAAAACAAGGCATACAGATCTGGCGATTAAAAATTCACGTTTCAAGAAAAGGGATTACGTGGCAAGCTGTGAAAATGGCCTTCATTACCTGAAGGGGGCAGTCGTGTTTCAGTCTGAAGTATTGTGTGTCTACTGAAGCCGAAAATGTGTTATCTCTCTTAGGCGCCCATTGACAGCAAGCGACAGAGCTCATAAACGTGTCAAGCTCAAACTGTAAATACTGATATGTATTTATTCTTCATTTTCTTCTCTCCTTCAATGATGATACTTCTTTAACTGCACTTTCTCCATTCAGTATAATGATTATTATTGTTATTATTATTATTAGTAGTAGTAGTAGTGCTCCGAATTTATTATTATTGTTATTATTCTTATTATTATTGTAATGCACCCAAGCGTGTGTGCAAAAAGACGAAGTACAACTAATAATACAAAAATGTATATGTTAGCCTAAAACAATATTGTTTTATTGTGTTTATGCACTTTAAATATACAGTAAACAATAAACAATGCCTTGTGCAAAGTGAAAGTGAGTTGCGTGTGCAGCTTTTTGATCAAAAGGCTGATAAACACGTGCGCAGATATGAGCAGATTTATCGATAAAACTACAGACTACAGAAATGAAACAAACACAAAAATATATGCTACTCGCTGAATACAACGCGACACCATGCAGAATCCCCGGGCTTTGACTGCGCTTTGTCCATTCATTAGTAGTAGTAAAAATGGGTTTCTGTAAACACATCATTGGGTTGTTTATGCTGGGTCAAAATTCTGTGTTATTTCAGGTACTTTAATCACACAGTTGGGTTGCTTTTGCTATGAATACTAAAAGTGCTGCATGTTACGACCTCTAGGGGTTAGCCACAACAGAAAGAGAGAACTAAATGAGCTTACACCAGAGAGATGTTCAATTGTTTTGTTTCATTTAATTAAACTCAATGCAGAAAATGGAAAAAGAAACTTTCCTCCCTAGACCTTTTTTTCCGGGGTACAGTATATGCAGTAAATCATGAAGATATATAAGTGGCATTTTAATTCAAATCCAACATTTTAATGGTCAGTGATTACTGCATGGCCGTCAACTCGCACGTTCTGTAATATTCAAGTAAGTAAGTAAGCAAGCAAATAAAAGATAAATGAATAAATAGCTTAATAAATGGTACTTCAGCATAGTAAAAGTACTGTACCCTAGCTTGAGTTTTTATATACTGTGTGTATATAGTATACAGTGGTGTGAAAAACTATTTGCCCCCCTCCTGATTTCTTATTCTTTTGCATGTTTGTCACACAAAATGTTTCTGATCATCAAACACATTTAGTCAAAGATAACACAAGTAAACACAAAATGCAGTTTTTAAATGAGGCGTTTTATTATTTAGGGAGAAAAAAATTCCAAACTTACATGGCCCTGTGTGAAAAAGTAATTGCCCCCTGAACCTAATAACTGGTTGGGCCACCCTTAGCAGCAATAACTGCAATCAAGCGTTTGCGATAACCTGCAACGAGTCTTTTACAGCGCTCTGGAGGAATTTTGGCCCACTCATCTTTGCAAAATTGTTGTAATTCAGCTTTATTTGAGGGTTTTCTAGCATGAACCGCCTTTTTAAGGTCATGCCACAACATCTCAATAGGATTCAGGTCAGGACTTTTACTAGGCCACTCCAAAGTCTTCATTTTGTTTTTCTTTAGCCATTCAGAGGTGGATTTGCTGGTGTGTTTTGGGTCATTGTCCTGCTGCAGCACCCAAGATCGCTTCAGCTTGAGTTGACGAACAGATGGCCAGACATTCTCCTTCAGGATTTTTTGGTAGACAGTAGAATTCATGGTTCCATCTATCACAGCAAGCCTTCCAGGTCCTGAAGCAGCAAATCAACCCCAGACCATCACACTACCACCACCATATTTTACTGTTGGTATGATGTTCCTTACGGCAGCGCGGTGGTGTAGTGGTTAGCACTGTCGCCTTGCACCTCCAGGGTCTGGGTTCGATTCCCCGGCCAGGCTCGATTCCCGTCTCTGTGTGCATGGAGTTTGCATGTTCTCCCCGTGCTTCGTGGGTTTCCTCCGGGTACTCCGGTTTCCTCCCACAGTCCAAAGATATGCAGGTTAGGCTAATTGGCGTTCCTAAATTGCCCGTAGTGTGTGATTGGGTGTGTGAGTGTGTGTATGTGTGTGTGCCCTGCGATGGATTGGCACCCTGTCCAGGGTGTACCCCGCCTAGTGCCCGAAGTCTCCTGGGATAGGCTCCAGGCCCCCCGCGACCCTGAACACAGGATTAAGCGGTATAGAAAATGAATGAATGAATATGATGTTCTTTTTCTGAAATGCTGTGTTACTTTTACGCCAGATGTAACGGGACACGCACCTTCCAAAAAGTTTAACTTTTGTCTCGTCGGTCCACAAGGTATTTTACCACAAGGTATGTCTAGTTTTTGAGGTGCTTTTGGTCTACTTCTCTGTGTCAGGTAGCTCCTATTTAAGTGATTTCTTGATTGAAACAGGTGTGGCTGTAATCAGGCCTGGGGGTGACTACAGAAATTGAACTCAGGTGTGATAAACGACAGTTAATCCTGCATCCTGCGGGCGAGGTGGTGACCGACACGAAGCTCTACCACCTGTGGCAGGGAGGATTGTCCGTGAGCCGATACACTGCGGACTTCCGCACCCTCGTCATCCAGACCTCGTGGGGAGACGCAGCCCTCTGGACATCCTATTTCGAGGGACTGGCTACCCGTATTAAGGATGAGCTGGACGGACGAGAGCTCCCAGCCACACTGGAGGGGCTGATCCAGCTAGCCCTCTGCATCGACCAGGGCCTCCTCTCCCGCCAGCACCTCGAACCCTGCCGCCAGCTTCCACCTATGCCTACACCGTATCCAGACCACCACCCACTGTCAGCCCCACCTTCACCAGACGTGTCGGATCTCCACCACCTGCCGTGGTTGACACCGGAGCCGGGGAACCCACGCATCTAGGGCGCGCCTACGTGACCGTGGCGGAACGTGAGAGGCGTTTCCACGAGGGATTGTGCACCTACTGTGGCTCAGCGGCGCACCACCGAGCGACCTGTCCATCCCGTCCGGGAAACGCCCAACCCCGGTGAATGACAGGAGAGACTCACCAGGCACCATCCATCTCTCCGCCACCCCCGAATCCACCACCTCAAGACTCACGGTCCAGGTTCGGCTTTCTGGTGGCCCTCAATGAGGAGGGAGGTCACCAAGTTTGTCCGGGCGTGCCCAGTGTGCGCCAGAGCGAAGGACTCCAACCAACCAACACCGGGGGAACTCCAACCACTCCCAGTCCCCCGTCGGCCCTGGCCGCACATTGCCGTCGACTTCATCACGGGCCTGTCGGCCTTGGAAGTAAAGGACATCATTCTCACTATCGTTGATCGCTTCTCCAAGGCAGTGCACCTGGTGGCCCTCACCGGACTCCCGTCAGCTAAAGACACAGCCGAGCTGATATTGGAGCATGTAGTCCGATTGCATGGGTTCCCAAAGGACATCGTCTCGGACAGAGGCCCCCAGTTCACCGCCTGGTTCTGGAAGGCCTTCTGCCGTCTGACCAATTCATCCTGCAGTCTGTCTTCTGGTTACCCCCCCCAGACGAATGGTCAGGCGGAGGTGATTCGTGTCGGATCGTCAACGCTCCTGGGCCCGCTACCTCAAGTGGGCCGAGTTGTCTCACAACCTCCACGTGTCCTCAGCTACCAACTTGAGCCCATTTGAGGTATGCTATGGTTTCCAGCCTCCGATGTTCACTCACCAAGAACCGGAGGTTGACGTACCATCGGCCCAACAGTTGGTTCGCCGGTGCCGGCGGCTATGGCACCAAGCCAATCTTGCCAACCGATGCACCAACACCAATTATGTGACTCAACACCGCCGCTGGCACCCTCCGGGACGGTTGTACCACGTAGGTGACAAGGTATGGCTGTCCACCAAAAACCTTCACCTGCACAGAGAATCACGAAAACTGTCACCAAGATTCATTGGACCCTACCGCATCACCCTCAAGATCAATCCTGTCACCTACCGGCTCCAGCTGCCTGCGGCGCTCCGGATTCACCCCGTCTTCCACACCTCCCAGCTAAAACCGTTCATCACCTCACCCATGATTCCACCCCCCCCTGCTCCCCCCCCCCCCCCGTATCATTGACGGTAGTCCCGCTTACACCGTGCGACGGATCCTCGACTCCTGAAAAACAGACAAATACGATCGACAATGTAAATAGAACAAACTTAAACCAAAAAGATAAATTCCAGCAAGACAAAACAGCAACGCCCGCCGATAATGCTCTTTGCATCGCACCACCACACGTCGCACCACCACAGGAAGCTAGCACGCGTCGCGCCGCCCCCAGTCTGTTACATTAAAAATTACAATTAAAACCATTACCGGCAGAGCATACTACATAAACACAAGCAACTTAGTTACGTACCTGCAATTTGATAACAAGTCTCACCAGAAGGGCATTTAAGCCGTGATCCGGGAAGCTGAGAGCCCAGTCAGTTCTACAGGAAGACGACCAGTTGGTTGGGAGGAACAATCACGTCCACAACACCAGGTGAATGCCTGTGTTCGCTGACTTAAATCAAGCTTTCTGTACTGTGTAAATATTACCAACAAAACACCGATATAATACTGTATATAAAACCCACTTAAAACACATACACCGCGACTGACATCCTTACCTGCAAAAAGATCCTCAGCACTTCCCGGTTCCGTTCTGGGTGTGACTACACAACGACGGAAGAAAAGGGGCGGGACCCGTACCCAAGCCACCTTACCGACCAGCTTAAATAGTCTTACCTAACCCATGATAGGGCAATCAATTAAAACACGGCCAACCAAAGACAGGTAGGAAGAACTTTACTTATCCTGCCACACAATTTCAATTGTTAAAAGCGCTATACAAATTAAATTAAATTGAATTGAATTGAAAGTCCAATTGAGTTAGATCAGGACGCTTAAACACCTCAAAGCAAAGTTTTGCAGAGAGTCACCCTTGGATAGCAGTCACCTGTTTAATTTGAAATTAAGGCATCAGGTCTTTAATAAGCATCTTACTGTAACGAGCACTGATGATTGTTGAGCATTGATGAATTTTCAGCTGATGGTGACTTTTTAACTTTCTGCACCAGGTACACCCTCAGACGACAAAAAATTGAATCACTGCACACCGCTTTTCTTTCGTGTAAATCCAAAGTGGAGCGTCCATTTTTGCTCACATGGCAGTTACAAATGAACTGGTATATCACCTTCACACCTGTGCAGCTGTGACTGAGGAGACGGTAGCCTCATATTTGTGATTCATGGTCTCTTTCCACTAAGATTGACTTATTTTATTTATTATTATTATTATTATTATTATTATTATTATCTCTTGTCTTAAGATCACAAGAAACCAATATCTGAAAGGTAGCTTTGCACATAGTATTGTCTTGGATTTGTCTGTATTTTCTACAACTAAACAACCATTAATAAGCCTTTGTTTCATTGCAGTCTAGGGTTGGGTCACGATGGGAGTTCCATTTAAAATGTTTGAAAAAGTGGGCCACAGTGGTTTTATAACAGAAGAAGTAATGAGACAAAGGTGTTAGCTTGAGATCCAACGAGACTTTATTGCTGTACGAAAATAGACACACGAACAAATAATACACAAACAAATGTGGACATACACCACCCGATGGACCCAGGCCAAAATAATAAACCAAAGAAATTTATAGTGGAAAACTGACTTGCCTACGAAAAACACAAACAAAAACAAGTATATTTCCTGACTCCATGAACCAAAAAACGGTGAGTAAATTCCTTCTCCCAAAATTAACCTGTCACACCCCTACTTCCAATCTGTGCACAATCATATACAACGTGGTTATATACAGTAGAATTATCTACAAATAACAAGGGTTTAAGTTATCGTAAATATAACTTTTCTAGTTTTTATGTTATCTCAAAAACAAACCAAAATGTTTTCATATTGTAGGTACACAATATTATAACCTTCTTCAAGAAATGCCCACCAAACATTTATACCAACATGTACTGTATAAAACATGAACCTATTCAAAACACAAGCATAGAGAAACTATAGACTAATTCTTCTTAAAATACATTTTCTTGTTGCAGAGCATCATCTGTTAAAGAAAAAAAATACTTCAGTTAAAGGTCTCAGGGAAACAAATAAAGGAATATTCTAAACATTTTTATTTGTAAGTCTTAAGTGATGTTCAGGTTTCTGTTCTGAATGATTTGGTCTCACCTCTGGGGATTGCAGAGGAAATTAAGCTCCTCATTGCAGTCTCTGTTCTCCCAGACAGACGTGTTGAAGTTGTACGCACCACAGCGATAGGGCTCGACTGGGCATGAAGGCAGTGATAGCAGGCTTCCCAGTGGCTTCCCGTTCACCCAGAGCCATGTTCCATGGAGGAAACGCAGGCCTGTCCACACACTGGCTGTTTGGGCTTGTTCAGTCATTGTTTTAAGAAGGTCTAGCATTGACATGGAATCCACAATGACCAGGTCAGAGGTGTTACTCCTGCAGTACTGAAGAGCATTCTCCCATGTTTTACTCTCCATCAACAATGTGATATTCCAATAACAGGTAAAAGGATAAAGCATCTGACAGTTATTATCATACCAGCCATCAGACTTGAATGAAGCACAACTTTCACTCAGCATAAAATCATTAGGCTCGCCGGAGTGCCAATTTGTGTAATTAACCATTTCTCCACCAGACCACTGCCAGTTGTTTATATGTGGTGCAGTTCTGTTCAGCCCAATCCAATTATAAACAAAGCTTTCACCTATAACATTCACAGCTCTCCGATTTTCCTCTTCAGTGGTGATGGTGGCCAAATCCCAATTCTTCTGTCTGCAGTAGCTCTGAGCTGTAGGCCAGTCCATCTCCTGTGAAACATAAGTGTATACTCTTATCTGACTTGCAGCCATCCCATGAAGTGCAAACAGGATACAAATAAAAAAAAAACAATTTCATTTTGGTGTTATGCGTCTAAGCTCTGTAACCCTTTACTTGCATCTGTGCCAGCTTGGCTTACAACTTTCAAACTACCCAAGTAGATTTATTTAAAGCACATGCAAAATATTGAAATAACTTCACAATCAATTCACCAATGTAAAAATGTGGCTACCTTCTATAATATCATGTTTGTACCTGTAATAAATACCATACCACTACACTCGTAATCAGAATAAAGGCAGAGTAAAAAATTAAAATTCTGGCAACAAGGATCATTGGCATCCCAGAGAGCAGGAGACGGTTCTGGCCTTAACAGCCAGTAATCAAATACACTACCCGAGAGTCCTTGGTTTGGAAGGATAAGGCTTAAAACTCTACTGTATAGAGAACAATAGGAGAGAAAAGAACAACAAGTACAGTACCTGGTTCTCCCCCATAGCGCTAAAGGGGGTATGTAAGGTTTGTTATATCGTGTTAGGAGAACAGCTGGAGGTGGGATGGTGTTTAGTTGTTGGATTTGTGCAGAGAATGCTGTGGCTATGTCTGAAATATGTCTCGACAGACTAGTTTAGAAAATGATGTCCTGCCCGCACTCTGGCTGTTAAGAATTGTTCAGTCTCTGGTTTAAGCAGGTCTTTCAGTGTTTCTAAATCCACAATGGCCAAGTCATTGAAGAACATATTGAAGAGCCTCTTTTTACATTTTAATCGTCTTCATCAAAATATACCTCTGATAACAATTAGAAGATGAACTTCCCTCACAGCCTTTATCAGACCAGCCATAATCACTGCACGTCGCTCTTCTTTTACGTATGTAAATCCAAAGCCATTTTTACTCACACGGCAGTTAGAAATGAACTGATATAACACGTTCACACCTGCACAATAGTGATTGAGGAGATTGTAGCATAATATCTGTGCCTCTTGGTCTCTTTTCATTAAGATTTACTTATTAGATTTTCTTTATTATTAATTATTATTATTATTATTATTATTATTATTATTATTTTAAGTGTAATAAACACTCTCCTTTATACATATCACTTGTGTGAATGTCACTATAAACCAATAGCTAAAGGTTGTTTTGCACATAGTATTTTCCATTCAAATCTGTCAAATGCAAACTAATGCTTTGAACTTGTGTGGGATTTGTCTTTATTCTGTAAAACTAACAGAGGTGTCAAGTAACAAAGTACAAATACAAATAGATCTAAAAATATTTTTATTTGTAAAAACTTCTCTGTCCACTCCAGAGCAAGAAAATATGCGATTTGTCATTTTTGTGTGTTTATTTCTTGATAAACAAATGAGATAATCTCGGTTCACCTCCATTGCTCAAATATCCCCCTCTTGGTCAGCGACTGCGGGTGACGTCACTCCCCTTACAATCCCACCCCACAGTATAGACCCGCGCCTGACGCTGATTGACAGGTTTCTGTGTAACGTGTTGGAAATGCAATTGCAAATGGATTAGCGATTGCGTTTGAATTTTGGCCGGCTTGACGCGCCGCGCAGAGAAAGTGAAAAAGCAAACGTGGTGATTGATTTTGCTGTTTAAATATCACAGGTTCATGACGTGTAAGACCTGGGAAATACAAATGCAAATGGACTTTTCTTTTTCATTTGAAATTTGGCAGTCAGTGTGCGCTCGCAAAGGCGAAACAGCAAACGGTAATGCAACGTTTGCAATTGCATTTGAATTATGGCACACTTTGTGCGTCCACATCTGGGAAACGCAATTGCAAATGCAATTTGCAATTGCATTTGAATATTGTCCGCGATATAGGATCCGGTTCTGGGCCCAGGATATGAGGGGGTCATGCTGGAGCAGCCATGGGTACCCGAGAATGATGGGTGGTGATGCGATGGAGGTGAGATGAAGCTGGATCCGTTCCTGATGGTTATTGATGATTAGGGTGATGGGCTGGGTCTGAGTGGTGATGGGGCTGGAGGCTAAGGGCCGACCGTCAACAGAGGTGATCTGAACCGGCTGGGATAACTCCTCGAGTTTTATCCCCAATTTATTGGCATAGGTGGAGTCAATGAAATTGCCTGCGGCACCGGAATCGATAAACGCAGTACTTCTGACTCATTTGTGGCCAAACTGGAGACTTACTTGGACCGCGCGACGGGAGGTATGGGTGTTGACTGAGGAGAGTTGGAGATGACCCGGTGAGTTGCCCTCGTTCCTCACCGGGTCTGAGCGTTTTCCGGGCGACGGGGGCAGATGGCTCGGTGATGCGCACTGGACCCACAGTACGCACAGAGCCCCTCCTTAAATCGTCGCTCCCGTTCTGCAGCGGTCAAGGAGGCACGCCCTAATTGCATGGGTTCCCCGGCTCCCGTGTTAACCACGGCGGGTGGTGGAGATCCGACAGCACCAGAGACAGTGGAATTGAATATGGTTCGTGCTTCAGGTGCGGGAACGTGGATGGAGGATGGTCGTGATGTGGCATATGAAGATGATGATACGGCAGGCGGCAGGTCTCGTGGGGCGGGTTTAGGACGAGAGAGCCGGTGTTGGTCGACACATGAACAAAAAATACACAAACAAATCAGCAGGATCAGCTTCAAGGTGGACCCAGGCCAAAATAATAAATCAAAGATTTTTGTAGTTGAATACTGACTGACCTACTAAAAACACAAACAAAAATACAAGTATATTTCCTGACTCCATAAACCAAAAACGGTGAGTAAATCCAGCCCCGGGGCCCCGCCACCACGGAGCTTTATGACTACCTCAGCGACCTCGGCCCCAGAGATGAAAGAGTCCACCTCTATGTCCCCAGACTCTGCTTCCTCATCGGAAGGCATGTTGGTGGAATTAAGGAGGTCTTCGAAGTACTCCCCCCACCGACCCACAACGTCCCAAGTCGAGGTCAGCAGCGCACCATCCCCACTATACACTGTGTTGACCGTGCCGTGCACTGCTTTCCCCTCCTGAGACGCCGGATGGTGGACCAGAATCTCTTCAAAGCCATCAGGAAGTCATTCTCCATGGCCTCCCCAAACTCCTCCCACGCCCGGGTTTTTGCCTGAGTAACCACCGAAGCTGCGTTCCGCTTGGCCTGCCAGTACCTACAGATGTCGCCATTAAAAATGCACGTTTCGAGAAAAGGGATCCCCTGACTTGCCGCTGTAAGCTGTGAACATGCCCTTCATTACCTGTAGGGGGCAGTCGTGTTTCAGTCTGAAGTATTGTGTGTCTACTGAAGCCGAAAATGTGTCCAAATTAAACCGCGTATGCATGTTTGGAGACGCTGTGCCCGCGCTGTGGATCGGTTGTGGATCATCACGGAGGTACTACACGGCGTGGCTGGAGCTGGAGTTTGTCGTATTCGAGGTAAGTTTACCTTTCTGTTTTGGATGTGATTCTCGCTTTCATGACTCGCAATTAATGTTCATCTTAATCTCAGGACGTACAATGAGCAATATTTCAGTTTTTAATAGATATTCACAAAACACCGTTTTCGTGTAAAAACCTGAACCTACGGAGCCCCCCAGGGGTCCTGTGGTAAATAAATAAATAAATAAAATAATAACGAACCGAGCGCGCGGATTAATAAACCGAGATGTGTGTTTCTTACCCCAACCCCTCGTGAAAACGGCGTGTTCAGAGAAAGGCTCGTCAGTGTGTGTTAAAGCATTAAATGGTAAAAGAGCACTAGCAATAAACGTTTTTTTCTGAATCCGAATTTTATTAATAAGTTACAAGTTAAATTTCAACTTCAAAGAACCTGTACATATGTTCATACAGTATTGACAGCAGCTCTAATTTGTCTAAATCGCATTGCAGACAAGAAAAAGAAGTCGAGTCATCCTGTGACCTTGCATGCTTAATCTTTCCACACATGATTCTTGCTTCTCACTTTTTCCTTAATCTCCGGTTCGGTTCTGGTTTCGGTCTGTTCTCATGAGTTGTGAAGCGAGAGGAACAAAGTATAAATACTGTTCATTTGCTAAATTAAGTATCATAAATTTTAATTGAATATCTATCTCTGTATTTTTTCACAGCAGTTTGTGACTGAAAGTGTGTCTGCATCTGACTTCAGGAGTTTCCTGACCAACGTATCTAACGGTCATATTTAAAAATCATAACGTACAAAACGTTTCTGTTGGTGTTTAATTTTGTTTCTATGATTAATACTTATTAGTGGTGTTTTATGTTTTGTACATCTTTTCAAATTGAGACCTCATTTGTAAGTTACTGTTATCTCATTTTCTCGTTTTTGTATAAATTAATCAAATGTTATTAAATGTATTTTTTATAAAAAAATAAACAAATCTGTGTTTTATTATTAGCTGAGAGTGTGGTTTATTTATTTATCATATTTGGTCATTGTAACATGCATTAGGGAGCATTATCTCTGCGAAGTGTGTGTGCTATCTGGGAATGAATTACCTTTACTTGATTATTTTTAAATAAATCTAATTTGTGCATTAAATATAATTATGTAACTTTTACTTGATTTCTTTGATTGTTAATTTAATTATTAAGTAGATTTTACCTGACAATTACGGGTGAGTTTTACTTAATATTGGAGCAATAAAATTTACTTAAAATCTATGTGTGCAAATTGTTAAGAGGATTTTATCAAGTAATTCTTACAAGTTCTTTTTTTCAGTGCATGGGTGAACACGATGATTTAGGAATTTAATTAATATGTGTGTGTTTACCGTATAAACTTTTTTCTATGTACAGGTACAATCAGAAAAATTTAACCAGAAAACAGCATATAATTTTAAACTTACATTGATTAGCAATATAAACAACACACCTATGAGGCTGGACAATGGAATAAACTGTGTGGGTGCCAATAATATTAAATATTTATCTGTTAATTCTTTGACAATACTGCTGCTTTTTGTTGGAAACTGGCAGACATAAAAAATATGAAAAATACTTTAAATAAATATAAAGGGGACGATGGGCTAAAGCCCCCCTAAAAATGGCCTAGCAATGCCCGTGTATATATAATGAAAATATTATGTGTAAAGAAAATATAATTTATATATTCGTGTTTAATTAAAAAAAAAACATTTTAATGGTTAGTGATTGTTGCAGACATTCACATTATTTTTTGGGGAAGAGCTTGGCTTGTACAGGCTACTATACGCTCATCAGCAGTCGGCACCCCGCTGTAACCAGCAGATCAAAGGAGCAGTTAGCCATCTGAGTTTGGAGACCCACAGAACCCCCACTGTATTATAATGCCTCTTCTCACCTATCATTCATGATTTCGCTGATGGGGGAATACGTAGAATTGGGGGTTTTAAAAACAATTAACAAGGCCGAGTAGACGTCTCTGCCTAAAATGTTTTTCGCCAGCAAAACACCTCTCTCTCTCTCTCTCTCTCTCTCTCTCTATATATATATATATATATATATATATATATATATATATATATATATAAATTCACAATCACATTCCAGCTCTTGGCCGTGGTCAAATAATGGATGAAATAATTATTCAATGCTGGACACAAACAGCAAAAAACATGAAAAGCCCTAAGCACTTTATTGCTTTTCATCATGTTTTTTGCTGTTTGTGTCCAGCATATATATATATATACTGTATAGTTAATTCATGTCAAATTCAAATTTTATTGGTCACATACACAATCATACACACTATAATATGCAGTGAAATGCTTTATACGACCGCCAGTGACCTTAAAAAAAAAAAAAAAAAAAAAAAAGCTTGTACATAAAATAAATAATCAATAAAAAGGAAATACTAAAGAATATAATTTTAACTAGTAAAATTAACTGTGCATAAGGGCATAATAAAATATTGCAGAAATATAGAAATATAGGATTAAAGTGTCAGTGGTTGTGCAAATATGCATGAAGGTGACATGTGCAATTGTCCAGATGTATGAGTATTTAGTGCAAGTGTGTATGAATGTGTCCATGATTGTCCAGTCAGTGTTGTGAGCTTAAAAGATGTTATTAGTCCTGTGTTTGTGGTGTGATTGTGTGGTTGAGAGACCTTATCGCCTGCGGGAAGAAGCTCCTCCTCAGTCTCTCTGTGTTGGCCTTTAGGGAGCGGAATCTCTTCCCAGACCGTAACAAAGAGAACAGTCCATTACTGAGGTGACTGAGGTCCTTCATGATCTTCCTGGCCTTAGTCCAGCACCGCTTGCTGTAGATGGAGTGTAGGTCAGGGAGCTCAGTGCGGATGATGCGCTCGGCTGATCGCACCACCCTCTGTAGAGCTCGTCTGTCCTGCATGGTGCTGTTCCCGAACCAGGTCGTGATGTTTCCCGTCAGGATGCTCTCTATGGTGCAGGAGTAGAAGTTCCTGAGCACCTTGGAGGGCAGTCTAAAGTCTCTCAAGCGTCTGAGGTGGTAGAGACGCTGCCGGGCTTTTTTCACCACGGTGTTGATGTGACAGGACCATGACAGGTCCTGCGTGATGTGAACACTGAGGTATCTGAAGCTGTCCACTCTCTCCACTGGGCTCCTGTTGATGACGGGGGTCTGGTAGTTCCTCTCCTGCTTTGTACTAAAGTCCACTATCAGCTCCTTTGTCTTACTGACGTTCAGGAGGAGATTGTTCCTCTGGCACCAGTTCTCCAGATTTCCAATCTCCTCTAGGTAGTCCGACTCATCATTGTTGGTGATCAGTCCAACCACGACGGTGTCGTCAGCAAACTTGATGATGGAGGTGGAGTTGGTAGTGGCCACGCAGTCGTGGGTGTACAAAGAGTACAGCAGGGGGCTCAGAACACAACCCTGGGGGGCTCCAGTGCTGAGAGTGAGTGTAGCTGAGACATGTCCGCCCATCCTTACTGCCTGTGGTCTGCCAGTCAGAAAATTGGAGATCCACTGACATATAGATGAGCTCAGTCCCAGGTGCTCCAGCTTGGTGGTGAGTGTGGAGGGAATTATTGTGTTAAAAGCAGAGCTGTAGTCGATGAAGAGCATTTTAACATAATTCCCTTTCCTAGTGTCCAGGTGAGTGAGTGATGTGTGGAGGAGATGAGAGATTGCATCGTCTGTGGAGCGGTTCTGACGGTATGCAAACTGTAGTGGGTCCAGTGTGTCGGGTAGTGAAGAAATGATGAAGTCTCTGATAAGGCGTTCAAAGCACTTCATCACTACTGAGGTGAGGGCTACAGGGCGATAGTCATTGAGGGAAGCAGGATGTGGTTTCTTTGGAACAGGAACAATGATGGACTCTTTGAAGCATGTGGGGATCACCGACTGAGATAAAGAGATGTTGAATATCTCAGTGAACACAGGTGCTAGCTGGTCTGCGCAGGCTCTGAGAATACGACCTGAGATGCCGTCTGGTCCTGCTGCTTTACTGGTGTTCACTCTCTTGAAGGCTCTCCTCACGTCGTGCTCGGAGATGATGAGCGCGTTTTTCGGTGCTGGCTGTGTCTTCCTGTCTGCAGCCGTTAGCATTAGCGCCGTTAGCATTAACGCCGTTAGCATTAGCATTGCTGCTAGCGTCTTTAGCTGCAGCCTCGAAGCGAGCGTAAAATGTGTTGAGCTCGTCTGCCAGAGCCGCGTCCGCGTTCGTCATACCGGATGTTGGTGCTCTATAATCCGTTATTGTTCTCAGTCCCTGCCACAGGCTCCTAGAGTCACTCTGTTGAAGCTGTGACTCTAGTTTTCTCCCGTAGCGCTGCTTCGCCTCTTTCACCGCCTTCCGGACGTTATATGCCGCAGCCTTGTACGGTTCCATGTCCCCCGACGCAAGTCCCGTGTTGTAGGCAGCGGTGCGAGATCTCAGAGCGTCGCGGATGGTTTTATCCACCCACGGCTTCTGGTTGGGAAACGTTCTGATAGTCTTTTTCTCTACCGTATCGTCCACTAGCTTCTCAATAAATCCCACAACCGCTTCCGTAAACACGCTGACGTCATCATCGGAGCTGTTTCTGAACATGTCCCAGTCTGCGTCATCGAGTGCGTCCTGTAACGCGGCCACCGATTGGTCCGTCCAGCGCGCGACCTCCCTCTGAGCCGGCACTTCCTGTTTCAGCCTTTGTTTATATTTTGGCATGAGGAAGATGGCGGCGTGGTCGGATTTACCAAACGCTGGACGAGATTGTGCCTTGTAACCGTCTTTGACCGTGGTATAGCAAAGGTCCAGTGTCCTTTCGCCCCTGGTGGGGCAGGTGATGTGCTGATAAAAGTTCGGCGCTGCGCGTTTGAGGTTGGCACTATTAAAATCCCCCACCACAATGAGCGCAGCGTCCCGGTGTTGTGTCTGGTGCTGTGTGAGCGCCTCATGCAGCTCGCATAAAGCAGTTTCAGTGTCCGCTTGTGGTGGTATGTAAACGGCACTGATTATGACCGATGTGAACTGCCGTGGAAGATAAAATGGACGACACATGATGGTCAGTAGTTCCAGGTTTGGTGTGCAGGAGCGTGTAAGAGGAACAACGCTCGCGCTGTTGCACCAGCTGTTGTTCACCATTAAGCACACGCCGCCTCCCCTTGACTTCCCCGAGTCCCGCGTCCTGTCCATGCGGTGAACCGAGAAGAACTCGGCCGGCTGTATGGCGTGGTCTGGCACCGCTGGGTTCAGCCATGTCTCGGTGAAGCAGAGGAGATTGCAGTCCCGAATGTCTCTCTGGAACTTTATCCTGGCCCTGAGGTCATCGAGCTTGTTCTCCAGTGACTGGACGTTGGCGAGCAGGATACTAGGCAGAGGTGTGCGGTGTGCACGGGCTCTGAGCCGGTTCCTCACACCAGCTCGTCTCCCTCGGGTTCGTCGCTTCGCATCGCGTCCATTGTTCTCCCTCAGGATCTCACTCGGCCAGCTCGGATCCGGAGTTAAAACTGCCGAATTGTGAGTACATTGTATACCAATAGAAACAAGAGTGTCTCTATCATACCTAATGTACTCAATGGTGATGATTTTGCCGATTTTAAAACACTGAAAACTAACTTAAAGAACAAAAACAAAGAAAAGGTGGTCGGAGCAGTCGTGACGGCAGCCGACCTCACCGGCGCCATCTGATATTATGTCTATTTATGATCTAAAAAATATATATAAAAACATACAGTATGATCTTTTTGAGTTATGAGTTGTTGTTTTTTATTATTCATAAGACAACCTTTCAGTTTTGTAAATATTCTAGTTATACTGTAGTGTGTTAAGTCTTTCTTAAACGGTTTTGAGAATTAGACCATTCAGCTAAGATCAATATTATTGATATTAAACATTTTATTTCTATTTATTCTATGTTTTGCTGGAGAAATACATTTTAGGCAGAGACGTCTCGGTCTTGTTACATAAGCACAACAATAGGGTTCGACTGGGCATGAAGGCAGTGACACCAGGCTTTCCAGTGGTTTGACCCAGAGCCATGTTCCATGGAGGAAGCGCAGGCCTGTCCACACACTAGCTGTTGAGGCCTTTTCAGTCTCTATTTTAAGCAGGTCTAGCTGTGTTTCTGAATCGACCATGGTCAAGTCACAGTAGTGACTCCTGCAGTACTGAAGAGCCGCCTCCCATGTTTTATTCTCAGTTACCAATATGTATGTCCTAGAGCAAATGGCTGGATACATATAATAACATCCATTATCAAACCAGCCATTTCGGTTCATTAAAACACAATCGTCTTGATCTGGTTTGCCAGAGAGCCACATTCTGAATTCTTCTTCTTCCCCACTAGACCACATCCAGAGGTTTGCCCATGGTTTGGTTCTGTACAGCCCAATCCAAGCCTCAACAGTGTTTTGTCCTGTAGAATTTATAGCTCTTTTGTTTTCGTCTTGTAACATCCGAGCAGAGGTGGAAAGTAACGAATTACATTTACTCGCGTTACTGTAATTGAGTAGCTTTTTTGTGTATTTCTACTTTTTAAAGTAGTTTTAAAAATCTGTAATTTTACTTTTACTTAAGTACGTTTTGTTTGAAGTATTGTAATTCGCTACATTTTAAATCATATTCGCTACTGAGTAAAAAATAAATGAATGAAAATGCTAAAATAATGAAAATATTATGCTTTGTATAAATGCTCCGTTGCGCCACGTGTGTGTATCATGTCCTGGTCGCGCGCCACTCCAGACTCCACTCCAGGTTTTCTGACATCGGCAGCTACCTGACCTTCCACACGGTCGCTTCCGCCTTGAGTGACGTCATCGACTAGCGCGACCATATATAAACCGGAGAGAGACGAGGGAAAGAGGAAAGAGGTTGTGATTTTGGTGTTTTGATATTTGGTTGTATATTCCGGTTTTGACTTTTTGCCTCCAATTGACTTTGATTATTGCTTTGTCCCTTTGGTTTGGTTGGTCTTTGTATATATTTGTAGATAATTTCATTGTTTTTGGTTTAGGGAGTCCGGGAAGGTACCTGTATTTTTGTTTCTGGGGTTTTTTTGTTGTTGTTTCTTTTTGCAGGTAATCTAGCTACTAAATATAAATACCATTTTGTTTGTTATTTTGGCCTGGGTCCAACCTGAATCTGATCCTCCTCCTCCTGTTGTGTGTGTGTGTGTGTGTGTGTGTGTGTGTGTGTGTGTGTGTGTGTGTGTGTGTGTGTGTGTGTGTGTGTACAAACCTCATTATTTCATCAGTTAATGATTGGATCTAGTTCTTTCTGCCATATACCACCATTTCCATACAGTTTAAAATAGAACCCTGAACCATTCTTTTGCTGTATGACCCTAGACTGGGACGTAACACCATATTTAAGTGACCACTTTGATTTTCAAGCACAACAAAGACAACAGCTTTATTATGCAAAGGTGTTCCTTCAGTTAAAAACAACTAGTTTGAGATTTATATCTGCTCATCTTTTTTGAACTATGCTAGAATGCCTCATCGCCCCCGCTGTTAAAAAAATAAAAATTCTAAAGTAACTCGGTAACTTTTACTCTGAGTAAATTTTTTATGAGCTACTTTTTACTTTTACTTGAGTAGATTTTTATAATGGTAACTTTACTTGTACTTAAGTAAAATTTCACTCAAGTAACAGTACTTCTACTTTTTTTACTTGTACAAAATTTTATTACTCTTTCCACCTCTGATACACACACACACACACACGTGTGTGTGTGTGTGTGTGTATATATACAGTATATATCATTCCTGTTACCTTCCTCGCTGGTGTTTGGTTGTGACATTTCGCTCGAATCTTGAGTCTAGTTCTTTCTGCCATATACCACCATTTCCATACAGTTTAAAATAGAACCCTGAACCATTCTTTTGCTGTATGACCCTAGACTGGGACGTAACACCATATTTAAGTGACCACTTTGATTTTCAAGCACAAGAAAGACAACAGCTTTATTATGCAAAGGTGTTCCTTCAGTTAAAAACAACTAGTTTGAGATTTATATCTGCTCATCTTTTTTGAACTATGCTAGAATGCCTCATCCCACCCCCGCTGTGTGTTTTTTTTTTTTGTTGATGTTTAACAAAAAAAAAAAAAAAGCAGAGCCAGATCAATATACAATCGACACCCACAGCAAACATTTAAACACAAACAATAATCTGTTAATATAAGAGTGAAAATGGAAACACCCAAGGGCAAAACAATTCAGCAAAAGAATCACCCCCACTGTTAAAAAAATGAAAATAAAAAAGTAACTCGGTAACTTTTACTCTGAGTAAATTTTTTAATGAGCTACTTTTTACTTTTATTTGTGTAGATTTTTATAAGGGTAACTTTACTTGTACTTAAGTAAAATTTCACTGCAGTAACAGTACTTGTACTTGAGTACAAAATTTTATTACTCTTTCCACCTCTGCATCCGAGCCGCCTCAGCCCCGGAGATCCGGTTCACCGGCTTACTGACCCGTAGCTTTGTCTCCCCCTAGTGTGTCTGTGTATGTCATTGTCTGCCCTTAATGATTGATGGAAATCACCGGTCTCTACCTCATGTGTCTTACTATTTAACCCAGCCGAACCCACACCACAGCGTCTGGTCACCATTATGCTACAATACATACTAACTGTGCCTTTTCTCTGTCTCTCCCAAGGGCTAAGCGGTATCTGCAGGCGAGGTTGTGTGAAGCGAGACAGGCGCGGTTATGGACTGGGCAGCCGCGATGTGGAGTGTGGGCGGCTGGGATATGATTGACTTCACGCGTTTCCCCCGCGCCTTTCGCTCGGTTTTCGATCACCCGGATCAGGGTCGGACAGGAGAACAGCGATTACTGAGACTGAGACAAGGGCAAGCCACAGTGGTGGATTACACCGTGAAATTTAAGATCCTGGCCGTGGAGAGTGAATGGTGCGAGAAGAGCCTCCTCGCACGCTTCCGGGACGGCCTCCAGCCAGAGATCCAGCTTGAGTTGGCATGCCAAGATGCTGAGATGGACCTCGACAAGACCATTCAGCTCGCCATCAAGCTGGACCAGCACCTCCGCGGTCAGAAAAGGCAGCCCCCCGCGAAAGCGGCAGGAGGCAGTTTCGAGCCGCACCGCCGTCCCAGCCCCAGTAAGAGCCCGCCGAGCCCACGAGAGAACCCACCGTCGGAACCCATGGACGTAGGCACATCCCGGCTGGATCCCGACAGGAGAGGAGGCGCCGATTCACAGCGGGACTATGCCTGTACTGTGGGGGGGGGGGCACCTCATAAAAACCTGCCCGCTATTACTAGTAACTCAGCACACACCCCCACGCACCACCCAGTCATTTTGCATCAATGCTACCCTGTCTTATAATAATCATTTGGTTTCTGTTTCCCCCTTAATAGATTCCGGGTCAGCTGGGAATTTTATTTCATCCTCTCTCCTTTCCTCGCTGCACGCTCCAGTGTCGAAGCTTCCAAATCCGATCGTGATTAAAGCTCTAGATGGCAACCCATTAGGTCAATCGCCAGTTAACATGATCTCCGTGCCCCTACGGTTAACTTTCCCGAATCACACTGAGGAATTAAAATTTTATGTGATTTCCCAGGTGAGTCAGTCCGTCGTGCTCGGCCTCCCATGGCTGCGCTCTCACAACCCTAATTTCGATTGGGCCGGATTGCGTATCCTTTCCTGGTCCCCCCGATGCGCGAAATTCTGTACACCATCCTCATTGATGGTCCAAACGACCTCTGTTGAAAGCCCCAGCGCCCTAGTTTCTACTCTAGTGCCATCAGAGTACGGAAATTTTAAAGACGTGTTTAGTATTAGGGCTGCCGCACGACTTCCCCCTCACCGCCCGTGGGATTGCGCTATTGACCTCCTGCCGGGGAAAACACCGCCCTGCTCGCGAATTTACCCATTGTCCGTATCCGAGACCCGGGCAATGGAGGAATACGTGGGAGAGGCTCTCCAGCAGGGACTCATTAGTCGCTCCACGTCACCAGCCTCGGCAGGTTTCTTTTTTATCGAAAAGAAAGGGGGGGGCCTTAGGCCGTGTATTGATTATCGGGGACTCAATGCTATCACAGTAAAATATAAGCACCCACTGCCCTTGGTGCCGGCCGCGATCGACCTGCTCCGAGGTGCGTCCATCTTTACTAAACTTGACCTCCGCAGCGCATACAATCTCGTTCGTGTTCGCAAGGGCGATGAGTGGAAGACTGCGTTTAGCATGGGCTCTATGTGAAGGTGGAGAAGTGTGAATTCCACAAAACGGAGGTAGCATTTCTGGGCTATCGCATAGGGCCACTGGGGGTCAAGATGGACACAGCCAAGGTCAGTGCGGTACAACAATGGCCGGAGCCCACATCAGTGAAGGCGCTATTATTAGGCGCTATTTATTAGGGGCTACAGTACGTTGGCAGCGCCGCTCACTAGCTTATTGAAGGGAAAGCCACAGCGACTACGTAAGTTCACGCCGGAAGCGTGTCTCGCATTCCAGCGTCTAAAACGAGCTTTTACCTCCGCGCCTATATTAAAACTTCCCAATCCAAATAAGCCCTTCGTAGTTGAGGTCGACGCGTCGGAAGTAGGACTCGGAGCGGTGCTGTCACAGCGCCATGGCCACCCAGAGAAGCTGTACCCCTGCGCTTTCTTTTCGAGGAAATTGACACCTGCCGAGAGCAATTATGATATCGGAAACCGCGAACTGCTCGCAATAAAAGCGGCGTTAGAGGAGTGGAGGCATTGGTTGGAGGGAGCAGAACATCCATTTACGGTACTCACGGATCACCCAGGATTGATCCGGCGCTTTATAAATCTCTGACCGAGCGCTCTAACCGCTACACCAACTAGGCACAGAACCTTGAGTACCTCCAACAAGCTAAAAAACTAAACCCCCGCCAAGCTCGCTGGGCGCTGTTTTTCACTCGTTTTCATTTCAGTATTACATACCGCCCCGGCTCTAAGAACATAAAGGCGGACGCGCTCTCCCGCTGTTTCGCGTCGCAGGACCGAACCACGGCTCCTGAACCCATCCTGCCCCCGGCACTCGTGGTGGCCCCGATCACGTGGGACCTCGATGCGGAGATAGCCCAGGCGACACGGTCCGACCCCGTGCCGTCGGACTGCCCTCCGGACCGAACCTATGTACCGGGATCACTACGGGAACAAGTGACGGTTGAGGCCCCCATCAACCTCTCATCTGGACACCCCGGCGAATTAAAAACACTTAAACTACTGGAACCTAGGTTCTGGTGGCCAAATATGCGGGAAACGTCTTGTGCTACCTGTGCAACTACTAAAAGCCCCCGAGGGTTGCCAGTTGGTAAATTAATGCCCTTGCCCACACCTAACAGACTGTGGTCTCACCTAGCGGTGGACTTTGTGACGGACCTGCCTGTGTCAAAAGGGTACACGACAGTCCTAGTAGTGGTGAATCGGTTTTCTAAAGGCTGTCGATTCATTCCGTTCTGCGCTCTCCCAACCGCTTCTCAGGTAACGGAAACCGCTACCTATGCTGCTACTATGGTATTCCGGAGGACATCATTTCCGATCGTGGTCCCCAATTTATTGCTAAGGTCTGGAGAGCTTTTTTCCAGAAGTTGGGGACCACTGTTAGTCTAACGTCAGGCTATCACCCGGAGTCTAATGGACAGGCAGAGCGGACTGTTCAGGATCTCGGGAAGTTCCTTCGCGCATATTGTAGTAGTCGACAACATGAATGGGCAGACTATTTGCTCTGGGCGGAATATGCGCAAAACTCATTAAAACACTCCTCAACCCGCCTAACGCCGTTGCAATGTATGCTCTGACACCAGCAACAGCTCTGTCCCTGGGATGCCCCTCCCACCAATATCCCCATGGTGGATGAGTGGTTTAAGAAAGCGGAAAAAGTATGGGCGGGGGCGCATGCCCATATCTCCCAAGCAGTTCGCCGCTTCAAAAGATTTGCCGATAGGCGGCGAAGGGAAAGTCCACCGCTCCAGGTAGGGGATCGGGTTTGGCTCTCGACAAAGGACCTCTCTCTCAACCTCCCCTGTCATAAACTTTCCCCCCGGTTCATCGGTCCCTCCCCTAATCTTAGCTCAGATTAACCCCGTGTCATTTAAATTACAACTCCCCACACACATGCGCATTAACCCAATCTTTCACATCTCTCTTCTCAGGCCAGTAAAAAGGGGACCGCTGGACAGAGGTGTCGTGGACCCTTCGCTCCCCGGAGCTTTGGAGATCGAGGGCGCTCCGGCGTTTAGAGTCCAGCAACTGCTGGACTCCCGAAGGCGAGGAGGCTCACTCCAATATCTGGTGGAGTGGGAGGGTTATGGACCGGAAGAACGCAGCTGAGTCCCGGCAAAGGACATCCTGAGCCCAGAACTCATTTGCGAGTTCCACCGGGCTCGGCCGGATCGTTCTGCGCCACGACCTCCGGGTCGACCCGCCCGCCGGCAGTTCCATCAGGTCGGTGGGTCCCGACCCCCTTTGGTAACGCAAGGGGAGCGCCCACCTCCTATTCAGGAAGCCGGTCCTGGTGAGGGGGGTAATGTAACATCCGAGCTGCCTCAGCCCCGGAGATCCGGTTCACCGGCTTACTGACCCGTAGCTTTGTCTCCCCCAAGTGTGTCTGTGTATGTCATTGTCTGCCCTTAATGATTGATGGAAATCACCGGTCTCTACCTCATGTGTCTCACTATTTAACCCAGCCGAACCCACACCACAGCGTCTGGTCACCATTATGCTACAATACACACTAACTGTGCCTTTTCTCTGTCTCTCCCAAGGGCTAAGCGGTATCTGCAGGCGAGGTTGTGTGAAGCGAGACAGCTTCACATTCATGGACTGACACGGCCGTGGATCGGTATACAGTCACGTTTGTTTTTCCCTCGTTCTAGAAAGTATCTAGTTTTCTGTGTTTCCGCCTGCAGACCGCGCCTGGAGAAGTCACCCACGGGGTGGATGTTAAGTTTTGTTGTGTTTTTTTTGTTTATTGTGTTCAAATCAAAAAGGGACTAAGAAAGAATAAAGGACTGTCATTTCCTGCACCTGCAGCTGTGTGTGTGTGTATTACTAGGAGAGCATGACACGTCTTTAGTAGTGATGGTGGCCAGATCCCCATAATTCTTTTGGCAGTAGGACTGAGCTCTTAGCCAGCCTGTCTGATCTGAAATATAAATGTATTCTCTTGTCAGACTTACAGCCGTTCCAGAAAGGACCAATAGGAGACAAATAAAAAAGAGAGAGTTCATCCTTGCTGTTGTGCGTCTAAGCTCAGTGAAATTTTACTTGCATCTGCGCCGGTCTAGCTTACATCGTTCAGATTTCAGCTTGACTGAACCCATTTAAAGCACATGCAAAATTGGTTAAAAGCATCCTAAGAAATGCAAAACCCAAATCCAATGTGTGGCAACTTTGAACAAAATCAATTTATATGTGTAATATACACTGTGCCTTCATTTTGCTGGTAAATAAAATGAATGCAACATAAATGTTGACAATGCGTTCTTATCCTAAGTACAGACTGACTAACTCTCCTTTTTTTTGCATTGCAAAACTTAGTTTACATTTCTTTACATGAGGTTCTGAAGAAATTTCACTCATGCAATTTGACTTAGCAAAGATTTATACAACTTACAAGGTTTCAATTCCTAACTTTTTTTAAAAATATATATATATATATATATATATATATATAAAACAAAAATTATAATATATATATATATATATATATATATATATATATATATATATATATATATATATATATAGCTGTAAATCAAGTGTTTGCATTGGTTCAACTTTTAAAACATTTTATTTAACAATTTTTTATTAAAATTTTTTTAATAATAAAAATTTTTTTATTATACACCAAAAATTATTTATTTAGTGTTAACTTACTGTACTAAGAGCCTCAGTGGTTTGGGGTGATATTTTAATATTCATCATCATTATTTATTTAGATTTCGTTTATTAAATAATTAAATATATATATATATATATATATATATATATATATATATATATATATATATATATATATATATATTTTTTTTTTTTTTTTTTTTTTTTTTTTCCATTCAATACTTCTTATTATTTTACACCTTTTTTTGTAACATGTTTTCATTTGCCACTCATGTCTTATTTCCTTAGTTTTAGTCCCCTTGGGCTGCTGGAAGAAGTCTCCTGTGTCAGCCCTTTTTAGCTGCCAGAAAAAGGTGTAATTTTCCCAACACGGGTTTTCAGGATTTTTACCTTTCGGGTAACATATCAAGCTGGAGCTTTGTGTCTTATTAACTTCAAGAGAGAGAGAGAATAGAGCTTTGCGTAAAGGAATAGTTTCACAAGATCATGGTAAAAATTAAGATATTTTCTTGATGACAAGGTTTTTATGTTTTACGGTAGAACAGCAATAAGAAATATACAGTAGCTTGTAGCGCAGCCACACAAAAGGGACACCTTCTACAACAGGGAAATGGTTGTGGAGCTAATGCTGCTCACCTGTGGCCGAAGGTGTGCCCTAGCGGTTTATTTTTCCCATTGGACAGTGTTTTGGTCACCGGGCAAGTTCCCGCGCATGCGCGATCACGACGCAAGGGAACCCGGAAGTGACGTGGCTCACATGATCTGGCATAAAGCCGGAACCGGCATTGAGGCCGGCACGGAGAGATGAGGACAGCGCGCTGCATTTTGTTTGAGACTGAGAGCCTGTTTGAGGATTACCTTTTGTTAATTTCATTCAGTACCCAGCTCATTCCGTTTCTCGATCTCCCAGAACTTCCATCTTCATCTGGTGAGATCGATCCATCTCTCCAACTCACCCCATTCATAACTTTTGCCATATTTCAGACACTGGACTATCATACACACACACACACGCCCGCATACAGTACATCGCGCACACACTTTTTCTATTTGTATATATTTTGTATATATTGGTTTGTGGTGCACCGTGTTTGTTTATTTATCTGTCTGTCTTGTTTAATACACTTGGTTTAATTTATTATAATTGTTTTGTGTCGCGTCGTGTTTTGTCCAGCTGCGGTTGCGCAATACCGGAAGTGTTGTTATCAAGCCCCTGTTTAGATTCCCGAATCCGTTTTTTTTGTAACCAAGCGGTTTTCTAAATCCAAGCGTTACATAGTGGTGGCCCGTACGCACGGGGAATCTGTATTTAGGGATATTTTCCGGTTTTGTGTGATGAGGCGGAACAAAATGGACGCTAATGCTAACATCGCTAATGCTAGTGCTAATGCTAAGGCTAATGCTAATGAAAGTAGTGCTGCTAAGGCCGACCGTGTAGTAGAGAATAACATGCTGGGTGATGTAAAGGATGCTTTTAATACGCGCCGTAACCCTACAGCTGAATTATCTGCATTGATTAATTCTTTATATATATCAGATAGCCATGATAATGACAATAATGAAAATGATGATTTTATTGTTCATGGGACTGATATAGAGGTAGTGCACTCATTACGTACGGAACTTAATCAATGCAAGATGGACATGGTGGCGCTTACTGATAAAGTGAGCTCCATGGAGCTGGATTATAGACAATCCATAGACAGCAGTCTCAACAGGGAAAGCAGTCTTCGTGACGCAGTGGACGCGAGCTTGGAAGGGCTGCAGCGCTACTGCCAGGAGGCTCTCGAAAAAATGGAGAGAGCCATCGTTGACTGTTTTCTACGCCGTGACGTCATCTGGGAAAACCGGATGAAGAGACTGCGTCTCACTGGTACGCCCACCACACACAGGTTACAGGCCTGCACCCCTGCATCCCCTCCAGCTCCTGCTCAACATCTGCCCAGCACTCCAACCACTACATCCACGGCCAAGGTAAACCCACCAAGCACTACTAATGGCAACGACGTTCCTCCTGGTGTTCCAGCACACTCCTCGGCTCTGCTCTCCTCCCCACTTTCTTCTTCTTCTTCTCTTAATGCTCATCCATCCATCTGTGTGGAGTTCCCAGCCTTCTGCGACGCGTCAGAGACAGCTGAGGTGAGGAACTTCATCGAACAAGCGGAGAAGTACATGGAGATCAGACCCCTGACCCGACCAGAGCTGCTGGGAACCCTCGGGACAGTTCTCCGAGGGCCAGCTCTCAGTTGGTGGAAGACGGAGAAAGGCAAGGTAAAGGACTGGCAATCTTTTAAACAGGCGTTCACGGCAGCATTCATACTGGATGACGACCTCGACGAAGAGGAAGACAACCTGAGGTCTCCGGTACAGCGGCCACAGCAACGCCTGGGAGACTCCGCCGATGAACACCCAGCCCTCTGTCTCATAGGAAAACCTGATATCTCTGAGGAAGAACAGATGGGGCGAGCCCGGGAGAACAGCAATACGAGAGGGGCGTTAAGAGGAGCGGCGAGCACCGTGGAAAAGCAGGTGGAGAGAGGCGCTAGGGGAGAGAAAGACGGCGTGGACCGCTTTATTCCGGGTCCAGATGCCATACCCCGAGCACCCCCGCCGCTGAAAGGAGCTGATACCCCACGTCTACCCACCACGTCCACTAAAGAGGCCTCCAGCTTCCCGAGCGACCTGAGCGAGATCATCAAAGCCCAACAGAATGATCCAACTATCACGAAGCTGCTCTCTAAAGATCACCCAAGAGGTACACACGATCAGAGGGTCACCTTCGAATGTCATCAGGGCATGCTGTATCGCCGGGTACCAGTAAGGCACGGGGAGAAAATCCAGCTTGTTGTCCCCCAGTCTCTAATAAAACTTTATCTCCAGTATTATCATAACAATCCACTGGGAGGACACTGGGGACAACTGAAAACCCTGCTGAGGCTATTAGAGGTGGCGTGGTGGCCGACGGTGCGGAAAGACGTCTGGCGTTATACCAAAGCTTGCAGCGTTTGCCAACGACACAAGACACAACATCCATCATCACCCCGATTAAGACCTATCATGGAGGAGGGCCTACAAGGAGACAAACCATCCAGATCCACACATGCCAGATATCAAAATACCCGGAGGAAAGCAGCGCACTTTCAACCGGGAGAACTGGTGTGGATCCAAGCTCAACCACACTCCTCCACAGCCAAGAGAGATTCTGCTAGGCGAGCGCCGCAGTGGGAGGGTCCAGCAGAGGTAAAACACAGAAAAGGACCAATTAAATACACAAGGTCTTGGGGATACCCACAAAAAGCCGATCTGTACAGTGTGGCGAATCTCAAGTGCTTGTGCGGACATTCTCCTCAGACGCCGGAGGCTTGGGGGGGGGGTTTATGTAGCACAGCCACACAAAAGGGACACCTTCAACAACGGGAAAATGGTCTTGGAGCTAATGCTGCTCACCTGTGGCCGAAGGTGTGCCCTAGCGGTTTCTTTTTCCCCATGGACAGTGGTTTGGTCACCGGGCAAGTTCCCACGCATGCGCGATCGCAACGCATGGGAACCCGGAAGTGACGTGGGTCACATGATCTGGCATAAAGCCGGAACCGGCATTGAGGCCGGCACGGAGAGATGAGGACAGCGCGCTGCATTTTGTTTGAGACTGAGAGCCTGTTTGAGGATTACCTTTTGTTAATTTCATTCAGTACCCAGCTCATTCCGTTTCTCGATCTCCCAGAACTTCCATCTTCATCTGGTGAGATCGATCCATCTCTCCAACTCACCCCATTCATAACTTTTGCCATATTTCAGACACTGGACTATCATACACACACACACACGCCCGCATACAGTACATCGCGCACACACTTTTTCTATTTGTATATATTTTGTATATATTGGTTTGTGGTGCACCGTGTTTGTTTATTTATCTGTCTGTCTTGTTTAATACACTTGGTTTAATTTATTATAATTGTTTTGTGTCGCGTCGTGTTTTGTCCAGCTGCGGTTGCGCAATACCGGAAGTGTTGTTATCAAGCCCCTGTTTAGATTCCCGAATCCGTTTTTTTTGTAACCAAGCGGTTTTCTAAATCCAAGCGTTACATAGTGGTGGCCCGTACGCACGGGGAATCTGTATTTAGGGATATTTTCCGGTTTTGTGTGATGAGGCGGAACAAAATGGACGCTAATGCTAACATCGCTAATGCTAGTGCTAATGCTAAGGCTAATGCTAATGAAAGTAGTGCTGCTAAGGCCGACCGTGTAGTAGAGAATAACATGCTGGGTGATGTAAAGGATGCTTTTAATACGCGCCGTAACCCTACAGCTGAATTATCTGCATTGATTAATTCTTTATATATATCAGATAGCCATGATAATGACAATAATGAAAATGATGATTTTATTGTTCATGGGACTGATATAGAGGTAGTGCACTCATTACGTACGGAACTTAATCAATGCAAGATGGACATGGTGGCGCTTACTGATAAAGTGAGCTCCATGGAGCTGGATTATAGACAATCCATAGACAGCAGTCTCAACAGGGAAAGCAGTCTTCGTGACGCAGTGGACGCGAGCTTGGAAGGGCTGCAGCGCTACTGCCAGGAGGCTCTCGAAAAAATGGAGAGAGCCATCGTTGACTGTTTTCTACGCCGTGACGTCATCTGGGAAAACCGGATGAAGAGACTGCGTCTCACTGGTACGCCCACCACACACAGGTTACAGGCCTGCACCCCTGCATCCCCTCCAGCTCCTGCTCAACATCTGCCCAGCACTCCAACCACTACATCCACGGCCAAGGTAAACCCACCAAGCACTACTAATGGCAACGACGTTCCTCCTGGTGTTCCAGCACACTCCTCGGCTCTGCTCTCCTCCCCACTTTCTTCTTCTTCTTCTCTTAATGCTCATCCATCCATCTGTGTGGAGTTCCCAGCCTTCTGCGACGCGTCAGAGACAGCTGAGGTGAGGAACTTCATCGAACAAGCGGAGAAGTACATGGAGATCAGACCCCTGACCCGACCAGAGCTGCTGGGAACCCTCGGGACAGTTCTCCGAGGGCCAGCTCTCAGTTGGTGGAAGACGGAGAAAGGCAAGGTAAAGGACTGGCAATCTTTTAAACAGGCGTTCACGGCAGCATTCATACTGGATGACGACCTCGACGAAGAGGAAGACAACCTGAGGTCTCCGGTACAGCGGCCACAGCAACGCCTGGGAGACTCCGCCGATGAACACCCAGCCCTCTGTCTCATAGGAAAACCTGATATCTCTGAGGAAGAACAGATGGGGCGAGCCCGGGAGAACAGCAATACGAGAGGGGCGTTAAGAGGAGCGGCGAGCACCGTGGAAAAGCAGGTGGAGAGAGGCGCTAGGGGAGAGAAAGACGGCGTGGACCGCTTTATTCCGGGTCCAGATGCCATACCCCGAGCACCCCCGCCGCTGAAAGGAGCTGATACCCCACGTCTACCCACCACGTCCACTAAAGAGGCCTCCAGCTTCCCGAGCGACCTGAGCGAGATCATCAAAGCCCAACAGAATGATCCAACTATCACGAAGCTGCTCTCTAAAGATCACCCAAGAGGTACACACGATCAGAGGGTCACCTTCGAATGTCATCAGGGCATGCTGTATCGCCGGGTACCAGTAAGGCACGGGGAGAAAATCCAGCTTGTTGTCCCCCAGTCTCTAATAAAACTTTATCTCCAGTATTATCATAACAATCCACTGGGAGGACACTGGGGACAACTGAAAACCCTGCTGAGGCTATTAGAGGTGGCGTGGTGGCCGACGGTGCGGAAAGACGTCTGGCGTTATACCAAAGCTTGCAGCGTTTGCCAACGACACAAGACACAACATCCATCATCACCCCGATTAAGACCTATCATGGAGGAGGGCCTACAAGGAGACAAACCATCCAGATCCACACATGCCAGATATCAAAATACCCGGAGGAAAGCAGCGCACTTTCAACCGGGAGAACTGGTGTGGATCCAAGCTCAACCACACTCCTCCACAGCCAAGAGAGATTCTGCTAGGCGAGCGCCGCAGTGGGAGGGTCCAGCAGAGGTAAAACACAGAAAAGGACCAATTAAATACACAAGGTCTTGGGGATACCCACAAAAAGCCGATCTGTACAGTGTGGCGAATCTCAAGTGCTTGTGCGGACATTCTCCTCAGACGCCGGAGGCTTGGGGGGGGGGTTTATGTAGCACAGCCACACAAAAGGGACACCTTCAACAACGGGAAAATGGTCTTGGAGCTAATGCTGCTCACCTGTGGCCGAAGGTGTGCCCTAGCGGTTTCTTTTTCCCCATGGACAGTGGTTTGGTCACCGGGCAAGTTCCCACGCATGCGCGATCGCAACGCATGGGAACCCGGAAGTGACGTGGGTCACATGATCTGGCATAAAGCCGGAACCGGCATTGAGGCCGGCACGGAGAGATGAGGACAGCGCGCTGCATTTTGTTTGAGACTGAGAGCCTGTTTGAGGATTACCTTTTGTTAATTTCATTCAGTACCCAGCTCATTCCGTTTCTCGATCTCCCAGAACTTCCATCTTCATCTGGTGAGATCGATCCATCTCTCCAACTCACCCCATTCATAACTTTTGCCATATTTCAGACACTGGACTATCATACACACACACACACGCCCGCATACAGTACATCGCGCACACACTTTTTCTATTTGTATATATTTTGTATATATTGGTTTGTGGTGCACCGTGTTTGTTTATTTATCTGTCTGTCTTGTTTAATACACTTGGTTTAATTTATTATAATTGTTTTGTGTCGCGTCGTGTTTTGTCCAGCTGCGGTTGCGCAATACCGGAAGTGTTGTTATCAAGCCCCTGTTTAGATTCCCGAATCCGTTTTTTTTGTAACCAAGCGGTTTTCTAAATCCAAGCGTTACAAGCTGAAAGCAACGGCTCGCACCAAGGGAGACATCATTTGTACAAATGGTATATATGTACTGTAAATGCATGTAAATGATCATCATAATACAAGTGTGACCTTCTATTACTGTGTTAAAGGAAGAAAGAACAGCACATTATTACTCTTCTGAAAAATCAGCTTTGTCCCATGATGCAGTGTGAAATATTACAGTCTTTTTCTTCAAACTGACTTATATTGTTTTGCTGTGACAATGAAGTCATCGCAGTTGGCAGCAGCACAATATTTAACAAGTTATGCCAGTCAACATCAGACGTCTGTTAAACACTCTCAGAACAGACATACAGACACAGCGGACTATCTGATCAGCAAAACAACTTGGCACAGTTTTTTTTATTACGCCGGATGCCATTGACTGACGCAACCCTCTAATGTTCGCGAGGCTTGAGACCAGAGGTGTCAAGTAACCAAGTACAAATACTCCGTTACCTTACTTAAGTAGAAATTTTGGGTATCTATGCTTTACTGGAGTAATTATTTTTCAGCCGACTTTTTACTTCTACTCTTTACATTTTCACGCAATTATCTGTACTTCCTACTCCTTACATTTTAAAAATAGCCTCGTTACTGCTATTTTATTTCAGCATGTCACTCAAAAAACAAACCAAAAGAAAAACATCCGGATAAATCGCGCCATCCGGATGGAGCGAATTTGATTGTGGTTGGATGATGTAATGTTTGCATGTAGTTCTGTTCCAAGTTTTCTGTTCAGCATCCTGACTCTGACGTAAGCACGTCGAGCGGGACGAGGTAACTAAGCGTGTGTAATCTGTCACTGGGCATGCGCATGAGAGAACAAGGGCACATTCGCTAACAGCTCGGAGATCTTTATTTTCTTCTATACCGAAGGATATTATAGATGAGAAGTCTAAACATACCATTCCGACACCCTGTTGGTTGGTACGCGACGCACATTACGTTATGTCACACACTCCAGCAAGGACGTTTGAATAAATTAACATTTTCGGTTGATGAGGTTGTGATAAATAGACGAAGCTGTCCGTGATAGAGACTGAAGATTCGAGCGAAATGTCACAACCAAACACCAGCGAGGAAGGTAACAGGAATGATATATACTGTATATACAGTACACACACACACACACACACACGTGTATGTGTGTGTATATCAGAGGTGGAAAGAGTAATAAAATTTTGTACAAGTAAAAAAAGTACAAGTACTGTTACTTCAGTGAAATTTTACTTAAGTACAAGTAAAGTTACCATTATAAAAATCTACTCAAGTAAAAGTAAAAAGTAGCTCATAAAAAATTTACTCAGAGTAAAAGTTACCGAGTTACTTTTGAATTTTTATTTTTTTAACAGCGGGGGTGGGGGGGGTGGGATGAGGCATTCTAGCATAGTTCAAAAAAGATGAGCAGATATAAATCTCAAACTAGTTGTTTTTAACTGAAGGAACACCTTTGCATAATAAAGCTGTTGTCTTTCTTGTGCTTGAAAATCAAAGTGGTCACTTAAATATGGTGTTACGTCCCAGTCTAGGGTCATACAGCAAAAGAATGGTTCAGGGTTCTATTTTAAACTGTATGGAAATGGTGGTATATGGCAGAAAGAACTAGATCCAATCATTAACTGATGAAATAATGAGGTTTGTATATACAAAAAAATACACACACACACACACACACACAACAGGAGGAGGAGGATAAAAAAATAATAATAATAATAAAAAAAATAATACAGTGGTGTGAAAAACTATTTGCCCCCTTCCTGATTTCTTATTCTTTTGCATGTTTGTCACACTTAAATGTTTCTGCTCATCAAAAACCGTTAACTATTAGTCAAAGATAACATAATTGAACACAAAATGCAGTTTTTAAATGAAGGTTTACGTTATTAAGGGAGAAAAAAAAACTCCAAATCTACATGGCCTTGTGTGAAAAAGTGATTGCCCCCCTTGTTAAAAAATAACTTAAGTGTGGTTTATCACACCTGAGTTCAATTTCTGTAGTCACCCCCAGGCCTGATTACTGCCACACCTGTTTCAATCAAGAAATCACTTAAATAGGAGCTACCTGACACAGAGAAGTAGACCAAAAGCACCTCAAAAGCTAGACATCATGCCAAGATCCAAAGAAATTCAGGAACAAATGAGAACAAAAGTAATTGAGATCTATCAGTCTGGTAAAGGTTATAAAGCCATTTCTAAAGCTTTGGGACTCCAGCGAACCACAGTGAGAGCCATTATCCACAAATGGCAAAATCATGGAACAGTGGTGAACCTTCCCAGGAGTGGCCGGCCGACCAAAATTACCCCAAGAGCGCAGAGACGACTCATCCGAGAGGCCACAAAAGACCCTAGGACAACATCTAAAGAACTGCAGGCCTCACTTGCCTCAATTAAGGTCAGTGTTCACGACTCCACCATAAGGAAGAGACTGGGCAAAAACGGCCTGCATGGCAGATTTCCAAGGCGCAAACCACTTTTAAGCAAAAAGAACATTAAGGCTCGTCTCAATTTTGCTAAAAAACATCTCAATGATTGCCAAGACTTTTGGGAAAATACCTTGTGGACCGACGAGACAAAAGTTGAACTTTTTGGAAGGTGCGTGTCCCGTTACATCTGGCGTAAAAGTAACACAGCATTTCAGAAAAAGAACATCATACCAACAGTAAAATATGGTGGTGGTAGTGTGATGGTCTGGGGTTGTTTTGCTGCTTCAGGACCTGGAAGGCTTGCAGTGATAGATGGAACCATGAATTCTACTGTCTACCAAAAAATCCTGAAGGAGAATGTCCGGCCATCTGTTCGTCAACTCAAGCTGAAGCGGTCTTGGGTGCTGCAGCAGGACAATGACCCAAAACACACCAGCAAATCCACCGCTGAATGGCTGAAGAAAAACAAAATGAAGACTATGGAGTGGCCTAGTCAAAGTCCTGACCTGAATCCTATTGAGATGTCGTGGCATGACCTTAAAAAGGCGGTTCATGCTAGAAAACCCTCAAATAAAGCTGAATTACAACAATTCTGCAAAGATGAGTGGGCCAAAATTCCTCCAGAGCGCTGTAAAAGACTCGTCGCAAGTTATCGCAAACGCTTGATTGCAGTTATTGCTGCTAAGGGTGGCCCAACCAGTTATTAGGTTCAGGGGGCAATTACTTTTTCACACAGGGCCATGTAGGTTTGGATTTTTTTCCTCCCTAAATAATAAAAACCCTCATTTAAAAACTGCATTTTGTGTTTACTTGTGTTATCTTTGACTAATAGTTAAATGTGTTTGATGATCATAAACATTTTGTGTGACAAACATGCAAAAGAATAAGAAATCAGGAGGGGGGCAAATAGTTTTTCACACCACTGTATATATATATATACAGAAATATACAAAAATACAGGTACCTTCCCGGACTCCCTAAACCAAAAACAGTGAATAAATTCCCTCTTCCCAAAATAAATGGCAGCCACGTCCCCACTACTAGTGAGTGCACAAACATACAGTGAAATTATATACAAATATATACAAAGACCAACCAAACCAAAGGGACAAAGCAATAATCAAAGTCAATGGGAGGCAAAAAGTCAAAACCAGAATACACAACCAAATATCAAAACGCCAAAATCACAATCTTTCCTCTTTCCCGCGTCTCTCTCCGGTTTATACATGGTCGCGCTAGTCGATGACGTCACTCTCAGGGCGGAAGCGACCATGTGGAAGGTCAGGAAGATGCCGATGTCAGAAAACCTGGAGTGGAGTCTGGAGCGGCGCGCGACCAGGACATGATACACACACGCGGCGCAACGGAGCATTTATACAAAGCATAATAATTATTTTATCATTTTCATTCATTTATTTTTTACTCAGTAGCGAATATGATTTAAAATGTAGCGAATTACAATACTTCAAACAAAACGTACTTAAGTAAAAGTAAAATTACAGATTTTAAAAACTACTTTAAAAAGTAGAAATGTAATTTGTTACTTTCCACCTCTGGTATATATATATATATATATATATTCTACAGAAGTCTTTTTAAACCCTATTATCTATACTTCTACTCAAGTAATGAATGTGAATACTTTTGACACCACTGCTTGAGACTGACACTGCATCCAGTGGCTGGGGTTTAGGCATGGGCTGGAATGGAACCCGGATAGCCTTCCGCATAGCAGGCGTGAAACCAGCGAGAAACCCCTCCTCTAACCAATTTACTAATATATAACTGATAATAATTGATAAAGTGTTTTATTATTATGGTTTATCAGTGTATGTTTAAAGAAGGTGAAGTGTTTTGCAGCAATGTTGTCATTTAAATGTTTTTTTTTTTTTTTTTTAAGAAATATTAATTCATTCATTCATCTTCTATAGTGCTTATCCTGGCGGGAATCGAACCCTCAACCCTGAGGTGCGGGATGACAGTGCTAACAATTATGGCAACATGACACCTTCTTGCACTGATGTTCCAACTAATATATCATTAAATGTACAAGTGAAATGTTTATGTAATAAAATATATTAATTGACATGACAGATCGTTTTAGAATTGACTATTTACCAGCACATTTGAAGACCTGAACAACATTCGAAACTGAAAATTTTATGAGACACATTGCATTTTGTTAGATGTATAGGATTGAGGGAGACTGAATTGTCTGAATGAACGTATATATAATACATAAGTATTAGTGAGAATAACAGGTCCTAGTTTTTGATGCTATAGGAGCATTTTAAAGCATTAATCACTCAATTTTTAATTTATAATGTTTATGTATCTTCCTGTCTAGCTCTCTTGTGCCCTCTGCTGGCCAGTGCGTGCCAAACAGTCATGTTGAACATAAAAAATAAAAAATGTGTTATTGTAAATTATTTTTAGATAAAATCCTTCAGATGTTGTCTGAACATGTGCTTTAATCAGACCAGATCTGACTTCAGAGACCATTTATACAAAACAGGTAACACAGTCATTATCACACCTTCACTTATATTTACAATGGGGCCTAAAACAGTGTGAAATGTTAAACATTAAACATTTGTTTGTTTTAAAAGTGTTTAAACATGTTATAAGATTACTGACTGACACAACTCTGTGTAAAAAAAAAAGAACATTATAAACCATTAATCATTCAATAAGTTCAGTTAAATATTTATTTAACTTTCCGTTCAGGTCGACTACTCCCTCTGGTGGCCACTTTATGCCAAACATTCATGTTGAACTGTAAGTCTATTAAATTTGATGGACAGACAGTAACCTAAAATGTTTTTTATATTTAAATTTAAATATTATGACTGTTTGTAGCTCAAATCCTTTAGATATTTGACTGGAATTTACTTCAAGTCTACCTGAGTCTCCAATAACTACCTTATTAACATCAATTAGCATCAACTATTCCAGCTGAGCTGTGGGGGAAATATCACCTTGTGTGCTGCAATTAGTGTCCAAGGCGTCCTGCATCACCATGCCACACTAGGTCCCTACAATACTGAACAGATAATTGCATTTCTAGATGCACAACATGCAGTTGTGCAGGACAGACCAGAGCAGTCCAGGTTTATTATCATCTGGGATAATGTCAGTTTCCACCGGGCAGCTTTGGTCCAAGATTGGTTCAACAAACATAACTAGTTCATACATTTATATCTGCCTCCTTACAGCCCCTTTCTAAATGCAACTGAGGAATTCTTTTCAGCATGGCGGTGGAAAGTATATGATCGGCAACCATACTTCCACATGACTCTTCTGCAAGCAATGGAATGGAGGCATGCGAAGACATTGAGGTGGAGTCGATTCAAGGGTGTATATGGCACACAAGGCAATATTTTCCCTGATGATATTCTGTGATGTCAATGAGGTCTTGAGGCCAGACCCAAATAGAAGATTGGATCCATAACCTTACCTTTAAGCAGAATTGATACAGAGCAGAGAGAGAGAGTATGTGTGTGTGTGGGTTTGGCTATCAAAATCCTTATATACCACAAAAACCAGTATAGGTGTGTGTGTGTGTGTGTGTGTGTGTGTGTGTGTGTGTGTGTGTGTGTGTGAAGGGGCACAGTGTCCAATGACACGCGCAGGCAAAGTGCAGGCTGATACAGAGAGAGAGAAAATGGATCTTTAGCCTCTCTAATGAGACTTTCTTCTGCTTTACATGCGCACTGTACACACACGCATACAGACACAACATGAAATATGTTTTACACACACACACATGATCACAGTGTTATAGTAAACAGTACACACATACACGGATGTTGATTATACCAGTAAGAGACGAGCACTAAGACCCAGCAGTGGAGACGATTACCCACAATTCCGCAGCGCAAGAGAGAACGCTCGGCGTCAAAACAAGAAGCACATGCATGATACATGATACTTGGTGCTCATAAACCAAGACTTGTTTAATTTTCCAAGTAAAAATCTATTAAAAATCTTTGCTCGTATTGCAGAACACTCGCAAACCGCGTTACTCACAAGATTTCACTGTATACTCTATCTCATGAGGTTCCTACAGCTTTAGCTCAGTGGAGGTTTAACGGTTAGGTCTTTTGGTTACTGATCAGGTCAGAAGGTCAAGATGATGCCTCATCAAACTGCCACTGTTGGTGCCAGAGAGGGTAACCTACTACTTGTGCACACAACATCCCTGAAATCCGTGCAACAACTTTTCTAAAGAAAATGCTTGATGGTTTGATGGCTTACAGTAGCATGCAGTCTGACATCCACACTTTCATCTCTTAATGCTCTGGTAGGTGAAGGTTAGCAAAGCACTTCTAGGAGGTAAGATGAAACCCCTCCCATACCTCAGAGGTCATACACTTGCCATAGATTTTATGACTGACCTTTCCACGGCTGTGGGCGTTCCTGGTCTACAGTATAGGTGTTGGCTCCATGTCTGGGAAACACCAAGGGTGAGGGGTGAGGCTTCAGCTTCCTGAGAAACGTCCGGGGTGTCAGCATGTCAAAATATCATAAAACCTTAGAGTTCACTTTGCGCGTGTGTGCTGAGAAGAATTAATCTGTTAGAAGAGATTTTTGCTTGTGGTTGTGAGTTATCACATTTTTAAACCAATTCCACTTTCCAAATAAATCCCATGAAAATCTTTATTTCAAATACTTCCCAGTACACCATCTAAATGAAAACATACATCAGTAACAATACAATATTTTCCAGAATACCAGAAGTCATATGTATATTACAAAACTTACATTAATAATAATCCATTAATTCCATTAACTAATAATCTTACCGCGGCGCGGTGGTGTAGTGGTTAGCACTGTCGCCTTGCACCTCCAGGGTCTGGGTTCGATTCCCCGGCCAGGCTCGATTCCCATCTCTGTGTGCATGGAGTTTGCATGTTCTCCCCGTGCTTGGTGGGTTTCCTCCGGGTACTCCGGTTTCCTCCCACAGTCCAAAGACATGCAGGTTAGGCTAATTGGCGTTCCTAAATTGCCCGTAGTGTGTGATTGGGTGTGTGAGTGTGTGTATGTGTGTGTGCCCTGCGATGGATTGGCACCCTGTCCAGGGTGTACCCCGCCTAGTGCCCGAAGTCTCCTGGGATAGACTCCAGGTCCCCCGCGACCCTGAACACAGGATTAAGCGGTATAGAAAATGCATGAATGAATGAATAATCTTACCACAGATTAGATTGACAGGAATCCAATGAGGAGGCCACGTCTACTGCTACGACAGCCGCACACCACCAGGTGTCACTGTTTAATAATTTGTGTGACATGAGATGAGCAGTAGTGTCTAAAGTATAAGTGTGTAGTGTTTTTATAAGTAGAAGTATAGATACTAGGGCTTAAAAAGACTTCTTTAGAAGTTGAAGTATCAACTCAAGCTGAGTCTGAACAGAAAACTTGGAACAGAACTACATGTAAACATTACATCATCCAACCACAATCAAATTCGCTCCATCGGGATGGTTTTTTTGTTTTAGTTTTTTGAATGACAAGCTGAAATAAAATAGGAGTAACGAGGCTATTTTTAAAATGTAAGGAGTAGAAAGTACAGATAATTGTGTGAAAATGTAACGAGTAGAAGTAAAAAGTCGCTGAAAAATAATTACTCCAGTAAAGTATAGATACTCAAAATATTTACTTAAGTAAAGTAACGAAGTATTTGTACTTGATTCTTGACATCTCGCGAGATGAGGCACAAAAAATAACAGGAGTTTAAAAAAAAAAAAGTATAGAAAGAGTAACAATAAATACATGTAAATAAAATAAAAGAATACAGACTTTTAGTCAAGGATAAATGATTCTTGTGAACAAAAAAAAACAAAAAAAAGAAAAGGAGAAAAAAATGTATATATACTGTACATATATGTGCATAATAACAGTAATAATAACAGTGTGTGTGTGTGTGTGCTCTGCGATGGATTGGCACAGGGTGTACCCTGCCTCGTGACCTGAATCTCCTGAAATAGGCTCCAGGTCCCCGCGACCCTAAATACAGGATAAAGCGGTATAGAAGATGAATGAATGAATGAATTATTATTGTATTTCAGGCATTCAGTGAGGAAGTGCAGCTCTGTCTCTATTCTGTTAAGCGTGGACAGTCTCTTCTCTCAGGACAGCCAGGTCTGTCTGTCTCTCCTCGTCTCTACGGCCAGACGCTGAGTCTGTACTTCGTCAGGATGTTTCTTTGGTCCATGCTCAGATGGTCTGCCACACTGTACTGTCTGTTTAGGGCTGATAACACGCCATCTTACTGCAGTTTAGTTTGTGTGTCGCAATAGTTCAAATAGTTACTTTTAGTGTTTGTGTCATTTGGTTTATTCTAATTGTCTTTGTTAATTTTGTGAATTTGGTCTTTATTATGTTAGTGTGTGATGGCGGTGTGTTAGTGTGTGTTAGTAAGGAAATATCATGTAAAAAATCTGGGGATAGCATCTGTTTAGTGTGTTATTGTCCGTACAGCACTTTGGTCAACATTGTTGTTTTATTCAGTGCTTTAGAAATAAATTTGAACTTTGAACTTTAGTAAGTGACCATTGTGTTATGGGGCAGTGACTCAGGACCAGTTGGATGAGGGGACTGATGGTGGTGTCTTTTCTCAACTCTTGGTACTTCAGAGCTTTATAATGGTGTGAGTGCAGTTCACTCTCTTTTAGTTGTTTCCAGAATTTAATGTCCCTTTTTTGTATTTATATCAGTAACAGATATCAGTCTAATTCTGCCATGCATGCATTATTTGTGGTCTTTCTGTGTACCTTTAAATGCTCATATATGCACTGTCATATTTATATCGGTTTTAATAAAAGTGCGCTAGAACGCGTTCAACTTCATGACTAGCTCGTTCAGAATCCGGTATTTATTGTAGATTGTTTGACGCGATTGTCTTGTCATACATTTCCGTGCAGCACAGCGCGTTAAACCCTCCTGAAGCCCAGCTTCACTGGAGCTCTATGGCGAGGCACAGAGGAGCTTTTTTCCACTGCAGAAAAGCTGGACGGTAATTGGATAAATGCACCAAAATCGTCAATTCCAGGGAAGCTCGGCTTCTCTGGGAGTGAATGGAGCAGTGGGTGGGACAGGACGCTGGGCACCTGCATGATGATTGGGGGAGCTGTTTAAATGGCGGAACCCCTTTTTTGATTGACAGCATGTCTTAAGTATCCATCAGCGCTACAGAGATTCGAGTTCAGTAACATGCGGATTTGCAGGTGAAGTGGTACGACGAACTGCTACACTCTGTATTGTTTGCTGGTGATATAAACCATTTTTGTTTGTACAAATCATTCTTTATATAACAAAAAAAAAACATTATACTGTAGCGTTCGACTTTGCTTCTTGTTTCAGCATTGTAAAGTTAGTTCGTTCATATAATTAAAGTAGCTTGTGGAAGTGGAAACTAGACAGAATTTACGTACAAATAATTCTGAGTAGTGGTTAGCACTGTCGCCTTGCACCTCCAGGGTCTGGGTTCGATTCCCCGGCCAGGCTCGATTCCCGTCTCTGTGTGCATGGAGTTTGCATGTTCTCCCCGTGCTTGGTGGGTTTCCTCCGGGTACTCCGGTTTCCTCCCACAGTCCCAAGATATGCAGGTTAGGCTAATTGGCGTTCCTAAATTGCCCGTAGTGTGTGATTGGGTGTGTGAGTGTGTGTATGTGTGTGTGCCCTGCGATGGATTGGCACCCTGTCCAGGGTGTACCCCGCCTAGTGCCCGAAGTCTCCTGGGATAGGCTCCAGGTCCCCCGCGACCCTGAACACAGGATTAAGCGGTATAGAAAATGAAAGAATGAATGTTTCAGCATGAAATAGTGATTAAAATAAACAATGCATTACATACAAATACAATACATTCATTCATTCATTCATCTTCTATACCGCTTTATCCTTATATTCAGGGTCGCGGGGGACCTGGAGCCTATCCCAGGAGACTTCGGGCACTAGGCGGGGTACACCCTGGACAGGGTGCCAATCCATCGCAGGGCACACACACATACTCACATACACACACTCATTCACACACTACGGGCAATTTGGAATGTCAATTAACCTAACCTACATGTCTTTGGATTGTGGGAGGAAACCGGAGTACCCGGAGGAAACCCACCAAGCACGGGGAGAACATGCAAAATACAATACAAATAAAATAATTTATATTAGAATACATTATACTAGTCCACTGCTCAAAGAATATAGTAAGATAAATATTCAATCAATTTATTAACATGGAACAAATCCTGTGAGTTCATGTTGCACAGTACATGTTGAGGTGCTCTTAATTTCACTATTAAACAAAGCTTTGATTTCTTCTGGTGTTAAGGAATGTTTCTAAGTCTAAGCAGTACAAGAATAACAATGAAGGACAAAGAAAGCTTTAGGCTTATTTTAAAAGAATTTATTGCTTCAAGGTCGGTGCAAACAAAAATCAGCTTTGCACATCAGATTTCCCATTTAAATGTCAAATGCAAACTAACAAAGCAAGCCTTTTTAGAACAATTTTATAATTATCAGAATTCTAGCTTTATTTCTGGTATAATAACCAATCACCAAACATTACTCACACGCACACACAATATTTTAACATAATCATAATGAATATATTCAATAGAAAAGTCAATAATAATAATAAATAAATAAATAAAAACATCTGGTCTAATAATTTTAAATATGCAACACTATTTAACATTTATATTCCAGCCTACATTTAATACTAAACACACTACATTGTATTTATCTCTGAATGAAGTAATTCTTGAAGAAACTTCTTAATGTAGATGCCCCTCTTATTCCAGTTGTAGAGAGTGATCTTTTAAGGAAAAGGTAAAAAAAAAAAAAAAAACAGAAAAAAACTGCTTAACATTAATATTCAAATTACACAATCCGAGTGAATTTTCTAAAGGTTTATTCCTTACCTTCAGTAATAGCAGATAAAATTAAGTTCTTCACTACAGTCTCCATTCATCCAGACGGATGTGTTGACGTTGTACGCACCACAGCGATAGGGTTCGAGTGGGCAAGAAGGCAGTGACACCAGGCTCCCCAGTCGTTCTCCATTCACCCAGAACCATGTTCCATGGAGGAAGCGCAGGCCTGTCCACACACTGGCTGTTTGGGCCTGATTAATCTCTATTTGAAGCAGGTCTAGCAATGTGTCTGAATCCACAAAGGCCAAGCCAGTGTAGTTACTCCTGCAGTACTGAAGAGCCTCCTCCCATGTTTTTTTCTCCTTCACCAATGTGAACCTTCTAGAACAAAAAGCTGAAAATGTTCCATCACAGCTGGTATCACACCAACCTTGTGAGTTCATAACAACACAATCCTCTCCCTTACCCTGATCGTCTGGTTCCTTGGGACTCCAATTTGTGTAATTAGGGTTTTCTCCACCACACCACTTCCAGATGTTTTCATGTTTTACAACTCTGTTTAGCCCAATCCAAGCCCAAAAATTGTTGCCTCCTGCAACTGTCACAGCTCTCTGGTTTTCCTCTGTAGTAGTGATGCTAGCCAAATCGCCATACTGGCTGCAGTACTTCTCAGCTGTAGTCCACTGCATCACCTGTGGAACATAAAAGTATTGTCTCACCAGACTTACAGCTGTCCCAGAAAGGACCAGCATGTGACAAATAAAAAACAAAGATGCCATCTTTGCTGTTATGCATCTAAACTCATTTAAGCTGAAGTCAGAAAGTTATAAGCTGAGCCAAGCACTAGTGAATGCCCAGTTTATACCTTTCTGACTTCAGCTTGGCTGATTTCATTTAAAGCACATGCAAAATTGTTTAATACGGTTATCATCAACTCGCAAAAGCCCATGGTGGAATGATAATAATGTTTGTAAATGAAGAAGTTGTATAATCATGACTAGAGGCTACTTTATGCAAAGTTTCTGTTATAGGCTAAATATATTGAAGTTAACTAAAACAGTCTGATGTTGAAAACGTGTCTCCTTTAAGCAACTAATTTCCACTCAGTACTTACTATATTTAAGTTCTTACATTTATTCACTATATTGATTTTATTACTTGTGATCCATTTCAGATTGATGGGAGCAAAGTGGCTCAGCTTTTACCAGTTCACATGATTACAGGACAGTCTGTTCTAGTTGCACTTTTGGATGATATGAAGCCAACAATCCAAGAGAGATGGAAGGAGGTAAAACAACAAGAAAAGCAAATTGGACAGAAAAGCAGTGTTATTATTTCCACCATTTTGTCAGACTTTAATTAAAATTTAACTTAGATTAAACAAGGCTAAAAAATAAAAAAAAAATTTTTGAGGGTGCACAAACAAAATAAAAATGAAACATCTAATAATCACCTGTAAATAGCTGTAAGTGCTGGAAAAGTTCTGCCGCTTAATTACAGGTCCTTCTCAAAAAATTAGCATATTGTGATAAAGTTCATTATTTTCTGTAATGTACTGATAAACATTAGACTTTCATATATTTTAGATTCATTACACACAACTGATGTAGTTCAAGCCTTTTATTGTTTTAATATTGATGATTGTGGCATACAGCTCATGAAAACCCAAAATCCCTATCTCAAAAATTCCTATCTGTTTCCTTCTGGCTCTCCCTTTTAGTTATGCTGTCATAGTTAGTCCTGCCGGAGTCCCTGCTTGCACTCTACACTAAATATACATTCACATTATACATTATGTGACTGTGACCATACTGTACTGTACCTAACTGTTTTCTCCTCTTCTCTTGCCCCCTCTCTCTCTTCCCTCTCTCCCCCTTTCTCTCTCTCTGTCGAGCTACACATGTCGTTCCTGAGCTGCCAGTGATCCAGACTCCCTCTGCCCTCCGGACCTGTCTGACCCATCCTGGTTGGAGATCTCGTCGCATGGATGAACCATGTGTCTCTTTGGGATGCGTCTGGTGTCTGGGGACAGTTTCACTCTACTATGAAGACGGTTCTGGCCTCGACTGGTGTTGACATCTGTTTCTCTGAGGACTTGACTTGACTGCAGTTACTCGTTAGTTCAAGACTGGAACTTCCTACAAGTCTGTATGTGCAAAGACCAAAAGCCGTGATTGTGTTTGACGGCTCACGCTATCGGCAAAATAATAAAAGCTTCTGATTCAGACAGCCGCCTCCCAAACAATGTACCATGATCTAAGTTAATATATAAAGCAGTATCTAGACATTTAACATTAAAGTGCCCTGACACTGGTAAAGCAGAGTAATTAATCAGGACCAATCTTTAGCAAACTATACCCATGTCAGTTATGATTTGCTCCTGTTTTAATTAAGCTGTGTTTTTAATTAAGCTGTGCATTTGTCTCCATGTTAAAATGTCATGCAATTTTTGTCTCCCATACATCAAAGCACTAACCTGACCCTTAAAATGATCTAAAGTCACCTATGTTATGGGTGATCAGTGGACCTGTGGTCACAAGGTCGGCGCAAACAAATTTTGCACATGGGATTTTTCATTTAAATCTATCAAATGCAAACTAACTATGTACTGTAAGCCTTGAAGGTAGCAGAAATTAAGATTTTGAGGTTTTCTTTAGGAGGCACAAGAATGGATATGATCAAGAATGAGTCCATCAAAGGGATAACCCATGTTAGATGTTTTGTTAGATGAGGTCATTCAAACCCAATGACCACCAAATTTCCACTGTTGGGCCCTTGAGCAAGGTACTTCAACCTTCAACTGCTAATATGTATAATGAGCTAAAAATGTAAATAGCTTTGGATAATACTGTCTGCCAAGTTTCATAATGTAAATATAAATGTAAATGTCAGGCAGGAGGTCTATAGGAAGACCAAAGAAGAGATCTGAGAAACACGAAACAACGGGGAAAACACCAGCTGAGCGCATATTTTGTGGACAACTCATGGGACCACTGAAAAGGCTTACCAAAAAACTGCCAACTGATTCCCACACCCCTCCACACACACACACACACAATACACTTGACTTTGGACATTCAATACATTCACCCACACATTGAACATTTTTTAAATATTGTTTTTTGGTGCACCATTTGGTTTATTTTTGTACAATACACATTTTAGTTTGGTTTATTGTCTGTTTGTGTGTCTTATTGTTCTTTGGGGGTTTTTTTTAACCAGCCTTAACCAGATTGCTTTAAAACCAGCAATAAAGGTAAAATATTCTTTTATAGTATAATTTTTTATTCATTATTTAATTAGAGCGTTACAATTGTACATGCTGCCTTGGTAGAAAGTGTACGTAGATAGAAAATACATTAATTAATCGATTTGGAATATCCATATTCTTTAGAGTGTTCTTTGGGACAGGCAGAAGTGTGCATTCATACTGTAGCTATACACTTTTGATGTGCATGATTTTGTTGTGTTAATCCTCCTATTGGCATAGAGATGCAAAGGCTCGGGCCGGCGTTTTTGAGGCCCATCTTTCTGATAATGTTCCCCAAAAACAAGATAAAAACTACATTGCCTTATTAATTTACCATATTTGGATTTGCTGAAGGTGTTACCAATATATAGGGTAACACCACCTTCAGCAAATATCTCTGAGGTACATGCAGCGCTCGATTTAAAGGGGGATGCGGGGGGATGGTATCCCCCCCTGTTGAAATTTTTTTTTTTTAAACCATCCCCTCTGTAAAACCACTATCCCCCATACCACCCCTTTCAGATTAATAATGCTGTTTATTATGTAAAATGTGCCATGAAAATGAAACATTAAAACTCTCTATGCATGATCATCTACGAACTATAAATAATGTCGATTAGCCAATCAGAATTCAACATTGTAACGTGCTGCTCACAATCTCACGCAAGTTTGCAAGCTCTTGCATTTTTCTCAGCTTTGGACAGTTTTCAAGAAGAAGTAAACTGGAGGTGTGATATACTGTATGCGCACAAATCCTCTCAGCGATGAAAACGAAGGATTCAGTTTAACACGGACAATCTCAAAATGACTGACAGCTTTAATTCGAGCACTCTCAATTTAAAGAATTTTTTATTTATTTATAATTTTTTACTTTTTGTCATATGGCATATGTCAAAAGGCATGTACCTTTTGGCATATGGACCTGCAATCTTACCCCAAATTATTGGCTGGGGAACAACAAGAATAACACATTTTTACTCTATGTCACTCAGAGCGACTGATTAGCATCATCAAACAGCCAGACTCTTGCATAACTCAGTTTTGTTTAAAAATCATACTCCCTGTATAACTTGGCTTCAAAGAGTCAAGGTCTCTCTCCTGGTGTGGCGCTCACCTTGGATATCTCCAAGTCTCAAGGTTACTGGTTTTAATCCCAGTATAGCCTCAGCCTCTGGGTAAAAGAATAACATGACAGAGAGACTGGGGCCTCGGGTTAGAGACTTGCGCGGGACAGATTTTTCAGTCCCGCTCCCGCAAGATTCGGTCACGCTCCCGCCCGCTCCCGCAAAAATATATATTCTTTCTCCCGCTCCCGCCCGCAGGATTCAAGTTTTGTCCCGCTCCTGCTCTCAAGGCTTGAGGTTACAGGTTGAGGTTACGCATAACACATGTTTTGCCCTTGAACTTCTTCTCACCTTCCTGTGGTCACAGAAGTCTCTTTTGTTAATTTCTCTCTGTAGACTTGTTGTACTTTCGCCGTGTCCTTCTGATGACCTTATACTTAGAGTGCTCATGCATCTGCAAATTTGCAAGTCTCTACAGAGACGCACTAATTTGTCACATATACCGTACAGCACAGTCAAATTTATTCTTCGCATATCCCAGCGTAACTGGGGTCAGAGCGCAGGGTCATCCATCATACAGCGCCCCTGGAGCAGGTAGGGTTAAGGGCCTCGCTCAACAGTCCAACAGTTTGGCCAACAGTACCAATCGATCGAACCATCGATCTTCTGACCAGTAGCTCAGTAAGGCAGTAACTGGCCTTAGCCCTATAAGCCACCACTGCCCTAACTTGCCCTAATTTGACTGCTATAGCTAAAAAAAAGATTATTGATGCTATGGCAATTAGAAATATCCACCACTTAGCAATCCAATTTGCTGCTGATTTACACAATTCCCATGCTCGTTGGCTACCACTACCACTCACAAACGTTCCAACCATCAGTGGCTACTTTTTTGATTTGATCATATCCTTGCACAAAAACATTTCCCACGCCAAGGTATTTTTCAACTGTGTACCTCATCTACGATACCATCTAGAATCATCTACAGTACATAAGTTATGTTCAAATGCATTTTATGTACCCATGCCCAATTTGCACCAGTTGACATGGTTTAATTAACGTGGTTACCTGGGTAGTTAGGTTAGGTGGTGTTTTAAATGTAATCAGGGTTTGTGCCTAACATAGATTCACCAGTTGTTTTTGGAACAACCGGTATAGCACTTAGCGACCTGGTTGACTGGAGAAAATTACACATTTTTAATACATTTTGACGTGATAAACGAGTGTGTCTGGATATACGAGCACCAAGTATCATCGAGTATCATGCGGCACACAAACGCTTCTTGTTTTGAGGCCGAGCCAATGTTTCTTCTCTCTTTCTCGCACTGAGGAATTGTGGGTAAGTGTCTCCCATGTTCGGTCTCAGTGCGTGAGATTTGCTTTGATATACGAGTGATTTGATATAAGGATGGAAAAGTTTTGACTGATTTTCTGGGCTTAAGGGAATCGACCAAAACGGGTTAATTTTGAATATGATGCTGCCCTCTTTAACCCAGCTTAAGAGGTCGGGTGCATTAATCAGATGCCATGTATCTGGCACAGTCACTTTTTTTAAATTAGAGACAAGGCGAGTTTTCGATGTTAAATGGGAGAATTATTCAGAGCACCTTTAATCTCGCAGTTTATTCCTTCTTTCAACAATTCCATAATTGTTTCTCTAATTTCAGGTTTAACTTGTGAATTAATTGGATATTGGCTCTCCTTTAATCTCATGAGTGTACCTCTCATTTACTAGACCACAATAACATTTACCATTGGCTTCACCAGGGCTGATTTCCTGGAAAATACTGTATGATTCAGCTCTTTCAGTTTCACTTAAAATGCAGCTTATTTCTTTTTACTTATCTACCGTTTTCATCCAACCAAGCATCAGCACCAGTGCAAAGATTTAATTCTCTAAAATCACTTCAATCTCTCCTAGTTGGTACAGGTCTCTCTCTCTCTGACCTGATCTGCAAAATCAGTCGCTTTAATCGCAGATTTCTTTATACCAAATTTCCAGCCTCTTCGCTTTTTACCCCCGATACATCAGCTTCTGTGCCTATCCTAAATCTAATTCCATTGCAATCTACTTTCAAATCTCCATCTATCTCTTCTACCTGCTTGGACCAGATGGCTTCCTTCAAAGAGGCTGCCATAACCTATTTGTATTGGAACTTTTGGGACACTTTCACTCTAGCCATCTCCTTCACTGTCCCAGTGTTTGGGTGGATCACTATCCTCTCTCCCTAAACCCAGGTTTTTAAATGCTCCTACCATGATGATGAGGTTGATGTAAATGAAGAAACGTGGAATGCTTGTTATGCATAGGCAGATTACAAACATTTGTCGCGTATCATGAATGCTTTAAGTTTAGTGTATGCTTGTTAATAACAAGTTTAGTGAACAGTTAATAACATGTTCACTAAACTTAAAGCATTTCTTATAAAGAAATATCAGTCGTCATGTGATCTCTCACAGGTGACATCTGTTCAAAAGCAACCTGGTGAATCAGCAACAGCCTTTTTTAATAGGTTTAAAACTGCATGGTCCAAACACGGGGGACTTCCCCTTGTGAACCATGATTCTGCTAAAATCTTAAAATTCTTCCTGGGACGGATATTGCACGATCGGGCTGCCACAGGTTCCTTTATCGCCATCCCCAGAGGAAACTAATAAAAAATTATTCCTCTGTTCAGAATTATGGTTCACAACAATCTGCACAACCAACATGTTAGGTGCAAATGCAGTAATAAACTAGGACACTGGGAATGTGACTGTAATTCATGTTAATGGTTGTTTGTCACCCCCTAGTGACTGTTTACAAGAAATGGCATAAGAGGGATTTGTGGGTAGAATGGCAGATAGAAAGTTACAATGTGTAGAGAAATAAAGGGAGACATCGGTGCAAATGTCAGTTAATTTATCTATACACATCTACATGGTGTCAGAAGTAAGCCTGTAGTGATGATGGTACAAGGACTTCGTAAGATTGACCCCTTCACCTTTAATGAGAATATCGCGGACAATTGATTGAAGTTTAAGTGTGAATTGCACACTGCAGTGCTGGTGTTCCTGCTGCAAGTAAAGAAGTACACGTAGCTCACTATCGCTGGTCCCAATGCCCAAGGTAAATATGACAAATTCACTTTCGAGAAAGTGAAAATCTTTGAAAGAAGGAAAGTGAGGCCGTGCTGTTTTCTGCATGCTGTGGTGGTCAGCATTCATCTGACTGCAACAGCTGTCCAGCGTTCAACAAGCACTACAATGCATGTGGAAAATGGAACCACTTCTCTAAGTGTTGCAGGGCAAGCAGAACATGCACCTACAATAGACCAGGACAAGGTCCATCTCAGTCAAGCAGAGCACCCTACATCATTCACAGTGGAGGACAGATACATAGAATAAGCGAACTTGATCCACAGATTGCATGTGAACCAGTGTGAAAAGTGTTGAGGTCCCATCTGATAGAAGAGAGATATTTACCATCCTGTCCACTTTTAATAGCTCAAGGTGAAGCTATGTACTGTCCAGAGACGTTCACCAACATATCAACCAGGGTGCTCATGTAGACCACAGCCATGTACAGTAGCCAACCTTGTGGCTTATTGCGCTCAGATTATAACAACTTTGCTAATGTAAGCTCCACATGTGGGACACTAAAGTTCCATGTTCTTGACGGTGATGTAAAAACCCTTTTGGGTCTTAGAGACAGCGTCAAACTAGGCTAGTGCATCTTGGCCCAAATGTGCATGCTCTCCAGAGCTTACAACGTACAAAGATATCTTTGACTGCAGCACTATAGGCAAACTATTGTAGTCATATGCGCCTATAACTCCCTGTGACCCTACAATATGCGCTCCCAGATGAGTCCCATTGTCAATGAAAGACAAAATAATCAATAAACTCAACAGGATGACTAGACTGGGAGTCATTAGGCCAGTTTAAGAGCCCACAGAGTAAATATCTTCTATGGTGGCTAGTTGTAAAAAATAATAATAAATAAAAAAAAGGATGGTGCTCTAAGACTGTGTATTGACTCTGTCCACCTCAACGAAGCCCTTCTTATACCACACCATCTCATGAAAACAGTTGGCCGCTCACATGCTAGGAGTCAAGGTGTTCAGCATCCTTGATGCAAATTGTGGATTCTGGTAGGTATCACTCCATGAAAAATGTTCATAACCCATGTTGGGCTGATATGCCTTCCTCCACATGCCCTATGGAATATCCATGGGCAGTGAAGTCTCCCAAAGGTGTATGGAGGAGCTCTTTAAATGACAACCATTTGCAATCATTGTTGATGACATCCTTAGCAGTGAGAAGTGCATGATCTGCGTCTGTAGCAAGGCATGGACAAATCTTAAGCTGAATCCCGATAAGTGCCATTTCCGGGTGTCTGAGATGTCATATGTGGGACACCTCCTAACTGACCAGGGGATAAAGTCTGACCCCATGAAGACAGATGCAGTCCGTTCTATGCTAACGCCAGCGGACAAGCATGGTCTTCAAAGGATCTTGGGCATGACAAACTATTTAAATATTTTTTTCAAATACACATATAGGTTAAACTTTGTATTAGCTTGATTTATTTTCTATCAATTTGTATACATTTTATTTTTGTGCCAACTCCTGATTATATGTACTGTTAATTTAATTTCTAACTGTAACGTGATTCAATACTGATTATCTTCTCTATATATCTCTTGCTACGTTAACTAATTAACATTTACAAATTCTGTTAGAATTTAAGGGGGCAAGAGGATCTTCTTATATAAGAGCCTGGCTACTTAAGAAAGCTAAGCTAGTTTTATCAGACAACTGGATTGTCAAAGTTAGCATCCTGTTCATACAGTATCTTCTGCGTCTGCATTTATCAGGAAAATACAGTAGTAACAAAGTGTCCTCCACTTTTTCTCCCCAATTTATGTTGTTCATTTATTTTCAGAGTAATTTTTAAGATCGTTCTTCTTTTTTATCCTATTTTTTTCCATATGAGAGACGTAGACCTTTCTTTCTAATTTATTTATTTTCTGAATTTTTAATTCCATGAACAATAATTTAACGTTTTACCTGTAATAGTGTTTGTTCAACCAAAACCCCTGTTTTCATCCATTTAAGGGTATTTAGGGTATTATTATTATTTATTGTTTTTAGTGTAGAGTAGTACAGTAGTTGTAGTAGTAGTAGTATCATCAGTATGTAATATCGTATACCCTGACACATTGAAACTGTGACATTTTGTAAGACGGTTATCATATTATAAAAATATCCTAGTCCAGAAGGTAAATATTTGGGGTATAAATCACCAAATCAAGACTTATATTTACCCATTAACTTTATTGATTCAGAAATATACAATTTAAAAAAGAACCTGTTATGCAAAATTCACTTTTTAGTAGTTTTTAGACATTCAAGTGTGTCTAAAGTGTGTATGCAAAAGACATTCGCTGTTGTTTGTCCAGGGTTTAACCAAGCTAATCAGATTTTGCCTGTAATTTGACTTCTTATACTCATTAAAGATAATCTTCCCTGGCTCATTTCTTAGCTTTACTCAAACATAAGTGGGTTAAAAAAAAGTATTTAACCGGCTTTTTTTGGTCCCTGGATTCTGATTGCCTTAGAAAATACACTTCTGCAAAAGAGGTGTATTTCATAACCAGACACATGTTGGAAACCTTTAAGACTTCTAAGGAGATGTGTGACCTTTATCTCCACCATCTAATAATGGCTCTGCCCAAAACCTCTTCACCTTTTATTTAGTCTTGTCCTGAACATACTGTAACTTGCATGTACTGTACAAAGGCATTTAACCTAGAATGGGAGATAACAACTTCAATAAAATAGATCAAAAACATGAGTAAACCCAAGAGCGGAATTCTCAGCCAGACATAAGCGAAGGTGGAGTGGTTTTCTTTTTTCTTTTTTTGGTTTGTTTTGCTTTTTGGGAATAATACATGGAAACATCCATAGATCAGTGTTAAATGTTTTATTTGAGGCAAACTTTGGATATAACATCTAAGATTTATTCATTGAATAATTTAATTTGAACATGAACACAGTACATTTGACATGTGTCATTATTTACACCTGAAATGACAACAGTGACAGATCACATTCCAGCTGTTAATGACATGTGGTTTTCATTTCCTTGAGGTTGTTGACAAATGTACATTTTAATTCCCCTCAAACTTTGCTACATTCGAATTCTGAATTAAGACAAGCAGATGCGGAGCATTAAAAAAGAAAATGAGATAATTCACTTACAATTCTGTTTATCCCAGGAAAACTAAAAAATTTTACCTTAAAATGTAAATATGAAATTGACAATGAATGGCTTATTACTGTAATATACATTACAGTCCTGTGCAAAAGTGTCTGTTTTAAGTTTTGTCTTTATTATTGAGATGGTACGAATTTCAAACATCAATGTTCTGCCAACATTAAAAGTTACAGAGAAATAATTGTATGGCAAAAAATGAAAACAGCACATTATGTGAGCAACCACTTTTTAAATACATTAAAAAAAAAAAAAAAAAAAGTTTTGCATCAAAAAAAAAAAGAAGCAGGTCCAACAGTAAAAGTTGTCAGAAGAACTGTGGGTGGTTCTGCAGGATGCTGAGTAAAACTTATTAGATTGTTTCCTTATAAAACTGCACAAATCGTACCTGAGACTAAAAGTTCTTCAAAACTTCACCTTGCCAAATACTGACTTGGTTTCATTCATTACTGTTTATTGGACTTTTGATAGTTAGTTTAATTGGGTTATATATATATATATATATATATATATATATATATATATATATATATATATATATATATATATTTTTTTTTTTTTTTTTTTTTTTTTTTTTTTTGTTATAGGGATCCCTGCTTTACAACATTTATTTACATGTGCCTAAGGCTTTTGCACCATACTGTGTGTGTGTGTGTGTGTGTGTGTGTGTGTGTGTGTGTGTGTGTGTGTGTGTGTGTGTGTGTGTGTGTGTTTTAAATATGATAATATTAATAGCAAATTAGCATAGAATCTGTTCCTCAGAGGAAAGACTTCATTGTACAGTTTGAATATACTGTATTTATTTTTTTTTTATTCATATATTTATTTAGCAGTTGATTAGCAGTTGAATAATGTAATACAGTTTAGAAAAAGAAAAACAAAAAACAATAAGGGTCCATGTCACTGCAAACAAATATCTACAGCTTGTCACATCACATTTCCCATTCAAATCTATCTGATGTAACTTCAGCTTCCACCTTGTCCTGGATGTTTCTGTAATTTCTACACAATATATCATCTAAACAAACTTAACAAATATGTGTCTTTATATCATTATATTATTTAAACACTAGCTTCCCAGTCTTACTTTTGTTTAAAAGTGAAATCCAACCACCAAACATTTATTCCTAAGTAACAAATGTTGGGAAACAAACATATTTAACAAAAAAAAATAAAAAATCCAAAATAATTGTACTGTTATATTACAGCTAGAAAGTTATAATTCTTGATTAAACACCTACATAACATCTTGATCCTTAAAAAAAGCTTCTTGAAGGAGAGATTCATCTTCATCCGGTTGTAGAGAGTCAGTTTATTTAAAAAGTAAGAAAAGAAGAAAGAAAGAAAAAGAAGTCATTAGATTATGGTAGTATTATTAATATTGAGACTTAGACAATGTCGAGTTAATGTTCTGTATTTATTTCTCACCTTCAGTAATAGCAGATGAAATTAAGTTCTTCACTGCAGTCTCTGTTCTCCCAGATGTGTGTGTTGAAGTTGTACGCACCGCAGCGATAGGGCTCGACTGGGCATGAAGGCAGTGACACCAGGCTCTCCACTGGGTACCCGTTCACCCAGAACCATTTCCCATTGAGGAAGCGCAGTCCTGTCCACACACCGGCTGTTTGGGCTCCTTCAGTCTCTTTTTGAAGCACGTCTAGCGTTGTTTCTGAATGCACAAAAGCTATGTCCGAGTATTTCCTCCTGCAGTATTTGAGCGCCTCCTCCCATGTTTTTCTCTCCTTCACCAATGTGAACCTCAAATAACAAATATAAGGAAACTCCATCTGACAAGAATTTTCAAGCCAGCCATTTTGAGATATTACAGTACAACCCTGCGTTTCAGACACACCACTGGGCTGACCACGCTTCCAGTTTGTAAAAGTGAGCTGTTCTCCGTCAGACCACTGCCAGGTGTTTGAAATATTGTTTAGCCCAATCCAGGTATAACGAGAGGTTTGACCTGTAATGCTTAAAGCATTCTGGTTTTCCTCTTCAGAAGTGATGGTGGCCAAATCCGAGTAGTTGGCTTGGCAGTAGCTCTGAGCTGTAGACCATGGCACTGCCTGTGAAATATAGAAATACACTCTTATCCAACTTACAGCCGTCCCATGAAGTACAAACAGGAGACAAATAAAAAAGAGGGATTTCATCTTTGCTGTCATGTGTGCAAGCTCAGTGGACCTTCTCCTGTGTCCCAGTCTAAACCTTTTGACTTCAGCTTGACTGAATTTATTTAAAGCACATGCAAAACAGAATAACATCGTCACTGATGCTTATCGCAATCACAAGGTGTGTCAAGCTTGGACAGCATCATCCATACAGTACTGTACCTTTAGTGGTGACCAGAACGAAGGCAGTGTTACTGTAGATTGATATCAAATTCTTCAATCTTAGAAATCAACTCCTCTTTGATTAATGTTTTGCAGCAACTCAGATTAAACTTCCCATACTGAAGGTAAAAGTGTCAGCATTTGATTTTAGTGAAACTGTCAACACCTTCCATCAGTTATAAGCCGCTGCGCTCCTGAGGAACTCCGACTCTTTCCTGGCTAAAAAGAACAATGCACTTGCAGCTATAGTTATAAGTGGCATACTTGAAGGTTGCTATTTTAGGACAACTAATCTCATCAGTAAACTCGTAAAACCCAAGCGGCACAGAGCCGTGCCTGCGACACTGCATAAGTTAATGCCGATTAAAAAACACTACAGTATGTGCTGATATGGAAGCCTTGCTGGTGGGGGTTAATGGGGAGGTTTCACACTTCAAAACATGTTTTTGAGTTTTCGGATATGTCAAGTAGAACAAAATTACTCTCATAACGTGAATTTTACATCTACCGGCATGTGGGAATGCCGTCGCAAAAATGTGGAACTCTCAAAATGAGCATGCTAAACTTCAAATACATGTAGACTACTCAAATTATATTGCTGTGTAAGTACTAACAAATATATGCTTGACACTGTGCAATTGAATTATTTCTTTAAGTACATTTCAATATATTTTACAAAATAATTCAATATATCTTACAAATATACAAGCAATATATTATGATTAAAATCCAGTTACAGTAGTAGTACAGTATGTTCATTAATATTTCTAGCTCATTGCAATTTCTTTTTTTTGCAAGTAATTATTTTGAGATATTATAATCTTTCGGTGCCCCATGTGAGGTTGGCACAGGAGATCACCCATTTTGGATGCTGATTTGGGTTTATGCCCCAATGCCCTTCCTGACATGCGTCACGTACTGTTAGATGTTGGACTGTGAGAGTTGAGGCATAGACGCAGAGGGGGTAAGGTGGCAAACAAAGTCTTTAATAAACAAAACCAAACAAACATGAACAAAGGAAGTTGGCTTTACTTGGAGCGTGCTATAAACAGAACTTATAAGAAACTTAAACATACTCAGACTGCAGATTTTATACACACACTAATACGATACAGACATGGGATACAAACCGGACGAGACGAGACACACTAAACAGACTAGCGGACTAAACACTAGGGACTATACATGCAGGGGTTAAACACACACAAGACAGGCTTGGCTAGGTCTACTAGCTGTTACGCACATTAGCTGCTAAGCTAGGTAGTAGCTAATCAGACTAATGGCTAAACAGGCTAGCCTGAGACCCAAGGGATGAATGGACTAGATACACAGCAGACTAGGTATGAAACAGACTAAGAACTCTAAAGGTTATAGTGGCCAAACAGTTTAGTACCTAAACAGACTAAGATCTAATCAGGTTAGTAGCGCCCTCATTAGTATTTATACAGACTAAGGTCTAGACATGCAAAGGAAGTTACTCACACATGAGGGTAAACACACAAGGCTAATTCTCCTAGAGGCTAATCCTGCTAGGAGACACAGAGACAAAGATGTACTAAATTAAGACCAATATAAACTTAACTTAAATAGCTCCAGAAACCAAAAGGCCAACTATAAATATTAAACCAAACTGAAACAGAACCAGATGAAACAAAACCCACTTAACAGAACTGAAATTATAATGCTCGACTCAGTTTCCCAGAACTCACAGCTATTTATAAGGATTCTAATGAGCTTCCTCAGTTCAGGTGAGCATCCGCGTCACCTGACCGAGGTGCCTTCTGGGAAACTGAGTCTACAACCAAAAACTACAAACACAAAACATTGCCCTCTAGTGGGCAACCCTCACAGTATACTATTCCCAATTATCCAGGCTTGGCAGTTAATGATTACTTTTTCATACTGGGGTAAGTTTCACATTCCACATTCCACAGGTTGGTTTGGTCAGCTTTCTTTCCTTAATAAATGAAATTTGTTCATTGATCTGAATCCTTTAAGTGTGACAAATATACATAAAAGCTAAGTAGCTAAGTGGTTAAAGCATTGGGTTTAAACCCACCACCACTAAGTTGCCACTGTTGGGCCATTGTGCAAAGCCTTTAACCCTCACCTGCTCAGATGTAAAAATGAGATAAAGTGTAATTCACTATGGATAAAAGGATCTGGCAATTGCTGTAATGTAAAAAAAAAAAAAAAATTCAGGAAGGTACAAATACTTATTTTCTCAGCACTTCATGCAAATGTCACAGACATGGTGCATGTTTTTTTAAATTCTGTGTGAAATCATTAACGGTAACATAGACCTACAGTAGTCTGCACATCCCAAGGTGAGATGGCCACCTAAGCCTAAGCCACTAGGTACCTCACTCACTCATCACCTACTGTATACCGCTTTATCCTCTATACAGGGTCACGGGGACCTGGACCCTATCACAGGAGACTTATGGCACGAGGCGGTGTACACCCTGGACAGGGTGCCAATCCATCACAGGGGACACAAACACAATCTCATTCATACAATATAGGCAATTTGGGAACCAACAATCAACCTAATCTGCATGTCTTTGGACTGTGGGAAGTAACCGGAGTACCCCCACCAAGCACAGGAGATCATGGAAACTCCATGCACATCCAAATCGAACCGAATGTGGAGGTGCAATGCAAGGCGACAGTGCTAACTGCTATGCCACCCACAAGGTACCTAGTTTAGAAAAAAAAAGGTGAAAAGAGGGGAAAGGGGGAAGATATGCAATACTGTATGTATAGCTATTCTTAGCTACTTGGCTGAATAAAACATCAAAGCAAAGCAAGGTTTAGTTTTTTGGGGGGATGAGGTGCCTGAAGTGAAGTTCATCAAGTACGCCATACATGCTAGAGTCACAGAACACAATGATATGATATGATATGATATGATATGATATGATATGATATGATATGATATGATATGATAATTAGTCTAGTGTGAAAATATTGGAATACTTCTTAAGATTAGTCACAAAAAGGATTTACAGTAGAATGTAGAAAGTACAGAATGCATACATGAACATACTTTTCCGAACTTTGACCTTTTAAATCCTTTTTTTTTTTTTTGCATTAATATTTTAATATTTTGAGATGCTGGATTTTTTATTTTCATGTGTTGTAAGTCATGATCATTAAAATGAAAACAAATAAAAGCACACATTCTGTGTAACAAATCTACAATATCTAAAAGTTTCACCATCTATTTATCCATTGAGTAACTTCTTTAGTCCTACAAGGAACCGTGGTAGGACCCTTGCATTTATTCCCATTTGTACAACCATGGTACAGTAGGACCTCCGGTCAACACTCACACACACATTCACACATTACGGGCAATTTGGAAATGGCAATTAGCTTAATCGGCATGTTTGTGGACTGCCGATTAAAGAAGAAAACTGGAGAATCCGGAAGAAACCCACCAAGAATGAGCATGCAAACTCCATCTACACAGACCAGATGCAGGAATCGAACCCAGGAGGTTCAAAGCGACAATACCAATGACAAAGGCAGCAAAGATATTCACAATCTGTAGGAAGATGGAGGCTTTAAAATGTTAGAATATGGGCTGCCTGTAGCTTCTTTCTTTCAATATCTAAAAGTTTGTAGTTCTGTATTCACCATTTTTCTTCACTCTACAACAGCCAGGTGGGATAATTACTGTATATAAAATTCACCAAACCAGGATTGTTTGGGAAAATGAATTGGCATCGCAATTAAGTAAGGAATGATGGGAGAAAGCTATAGGCAGGATCTGCTCCAGAACTTCATTTTCCAGTCTTACTCATTTTATAATTGTGTATTTTTGCAAAACAATATTGGCTGAAACATATCCTGACATTGAGGATAAACGCGGCAAGTGTCATGCCTCTCCCACTGGGCTTTTGGGAGTATGGACAGTTTTTTTTAGTATCATATCCAGATAAACATTGCTACTGTATATACAGTGGCTTGCAAAAGTATTCGGCCCCTTTGAACTTTTCCACATTTTGTCACATTACAGCCACAAACATGAATCAATTTTATTGGAATTCCACGTGAAAGACCAATACAAAGTGGTGTACACGTGAGAAGTGGAACGAAAATCATACATGATTCCAAACATTTTTTACAAATAAATAACTGCAAAGTGGGGTGTACAGTATTAGATCCCATAATGTAGAATAAATAAAAAGGTGAGATTTAACTTTTGCTGTTATGCGTCTAAGCTTCATGTGTTTATGTGGTAAACCTTCACTTGTGTCTCAGTCACAGCTCAGCTCACAACTTTCTGACTTCAACTTGACTGAATTCATTTAAAGCACATGCAAAATGGCATAACATCATCACTTTCGATTAACTACAGCACCAAGTGTGTCAAGCTTGGACGATATCACGTTTGTTTGTTTTTTGAGTTACATATACATTATGGTGAAATTCTTTCTTCACATATCGTAACTGCGGTCAGAGTGCAGGGTTCGCCATGATACAGCGCTCTCGGAGCAGATAGGGTTAAGGGCCTTACTCAAGGGCCCAACAGTGACAACCTGGTGGAGCTGGGGATCGGACCGCTGATCTTCCGATTAGTGCCTTAACCCCCTGAGCCACCACTGCCCCAATGTACCGCTAATATACATTGTGTTTGACTAGAATGAATACGGAGTAAGAATGATATTAAATTCTTGAATTTTGCATGCAAGTGTAACAACTCCAATTATATAGTATACACTTCAAATACTGTACTATACAGTGAGGAATATAAGTATTTGATCCCCTGCAGAAGAAATTAAGTGTCTATAATTTTTATCATAGATTTATTGTAAAGGATAGAGACAGAATATCAAACACAAATCCAGGGGAAAAAACACATTATACAAATGGTATAAATTGATTTGCATTTCAAAAGTCATTGATTTGACGTAGTATTTGGTGGAGAAACCCTTCCCTAACCCTAACCCTAACCCTAACCCTAGCACTTTTCTCCTAGTTAGTACCCAGGTTTGCACACATCTCAGGGGGGATTTTGATCCACTCTTCTTTACAGATCTTCTGGCCAATAATTCTGATCTTATCTGACCACGGCACTTTCTCCCAATCTTTCTCTGTTCATCAGCAAACTTTAGACGGGCCTGTACATGTGCTGCTTGGGGAGGGGGACCTTGTAGCGCTGAAGGATTTCAATCCATGTGACTGCGGCGCGGTGGTGTAGTGGTTAGCACTGTCGCCTTGCACCTCCGGGGTCCGGGTTCGATTCCCCGGCCAGGCTCGATTCCCGTCTCTGTGTGCATGGAGTTTGCATGTTCTCCCCGTTCTTGGTGGGTTTCCTCCGGGTACTCCGGTTTCCTCCCACAGTCCAAATACATGCAGGTTAGGCTAATTGGCGTTCCTAAATTGCCCGTAGTGTGTGAGTGTGTGTGTGTGCCCTGCGATGGATTGGCACGCTGTCCAGGGTGTACCCCGCCTCGTGCCCGAAGTCTCCTGGGATAGACCCCGCGACCCTGAACACAGGATTAAGCGGTATAGAAGATGATGTGGTCCCAACAGCCTTGAGATCATTCACAAGCTCCTACCCTGTAATCCTGGGCTGATCTCTCTCATGATCACGATTATCTTTACTCCATGAGGTGAAATCGTGCATGGAGCTCCAGATGAAACGATGGTTGCTTTGTATTTCTTCCATTTGCAGAGTTTAAATTTCTTTCTGTATAGTCTGTAATTTATCCTACATAACTTATACTCTTTATACACGTCCAGTTTAATTCTATTTTATTTTGGTAAACTTGAAAATATTGTACATTTTGTATCTTAATTAAAATATATATTTTTTATAATAAAGAAATTATACTCTTATTACTTTTTTTTAAGTATTCTATTTTTATTAAAATTTTACTCTATACAGTATCTCACAGAGAAATTCTTCTTTTTAGGTAAGAGATCTGGGAAAACTGTAGAGAATGAGGAACACAGTGAGTTGAGAGTTTGATACGGTTGTAGTTGCTTGTCTTTAACTTTTAGTAAGAAATTGTTTATGTGAAGTGACTCAGGTCATGCACGTCAGACAGTCCCTGCATTTGGTATTTACATTTTTGTACAAACTAAACTAGGACATGTGAAGATTAACATATATTTGCACTTTTTGACACAATAGAAACTTGAAGCTAAATAAGCTGCAGCCTTCAGAACTAAGAAATACAGTAGTTAAAGGAATTTATACAAGAATGCGAACGGAATCTTTGCTAAATTCTGTGAACTCACTAAGATGCTACAGTACTGTATATACCAGACTGGGATGAAGTCGTGACCAGTAGTATAGAGAGGCTGGTGAAAATGAGGAAAGCGGTTAATCTACTTCCTTTAGAACACCTCATTAAAATTTTGTTCAAGTTTCAATAACATTTCTTCTAACCAGTACGGAAACCAGATGTTTGTCTGTGTTGTCTTTATTCACAAACCATTACCGCACCCTGACTACTGCATACAGCTGACAGCGTTGTTTTTGTCCTTTGTTCTCATTTTACTGTTTAAACCTCTGTGACAACATTCTAATACAAATTTGGGCTACACGTTCATGGAAACATGTACACATGGAAATTCAAATAATTTATCCAAATTGCACTCAATCACTCGTCCATTCATCTGTGTTCACACGTGTGGGATGTTGGTGCATAAAATATGTTGCTTTATACACATGCATGATGTGTGTGTGTGTGTGTGTGTGTGTATTGATGGATAGATATTTTGTTGATCCCGAAGGAAATTCCAGTATAAATGCACTTTTAGTTTATAATAATAATAATAGTAGTGTTTCCTTTTTCTTTTCTGCAATTCAGTACAATTAAGGTCGGATTAGTGAAGGTGTGTCTTTTCCTAATTGCACTTTGTGAATTTTCTTTGCTCATAAAATGTTAGTATGAAATCATGGCCCTGATCAGAGCAGTTTTATCATGCTAATGGTTATTAATGATAAATGGACAAATTATCAGGATGGCTGGTCTTTTACTACTGGGTGTAGATCATCATGTTGCCAGATACTCTAAAAATGGCACTGACAGTATGCATTAAGTTTAAAACCTTCATAAGGCACTTTTTTTCTTAGAGGGGGTAGTGGGGGATTTGTTTTTATTTTGTTTCTGGGGGTTTTTTTGTTTCTGTTTTTTTTTTTTTTTTTACATAGTTGTGCAGATCAAAGTAAGTCAGGTTACCTCACCCAGCTAGGATAATTCTCTATTCAAAAAGTTTATATATTATTAATAGAGATAATAAAATTACTATTTAAAAGTTTTGTTTGCATTTAATTCGAGTGTGGGGGGGGGGGATCAATGTTATTATAACTTTAGAAGTTACATTAAAAAGAATGTACAGTATTTAATTATTTAAAATGACAATGCTTCGCTTTGGCCACTAGGTGGGGGTAGATACCTACATATCATCTATGCTGCGTTTCAGTAACAGTGTTTGCTACAATGTTGTTCTAAGTCTTTGTTCTTCTCTCTCTTTTAACTCAGGCCAGGAGAATGGGTGCTGGGTGTAGATCATCATGTTGCCAGATACTCTAAAAATGGCACTGACAGTATGCATTAAGTTTAAAATCTTCATAAGGCACTTTTTATTTCTTAGAGGGGGTAGTGGGGGATTTGTTTTTATTTTGTTTCTGGGGTTTTTTTTTGTTTGTTTGTTTTTTTACATAGTTGTGCAGATCAAGGTAAGTCAGGTTACCGTATAATGTTCCTCACCCAGCTAGGATAATTCTCTTTTCAAAAAGTTTATATATTATATACATATATTGTTTTATATAAAACACTTTTAATTATTAAAGACCCATTTATATAAGCATATATGTTTTTTTTAATGCATTGTGTTTTTTTCATGGGGTACTGATACTGGTCCTGACTAAGTTTCCAAATGGGTATCTTCTCACTATGAAGGGCTAGAAGTAGAAGAAACATGATACAAACAAAACAATAGGGTTCCAGCTCAGTGCAAACAAATATGTATGACTAGCTTAGCACATCAGATTTCCCATTCAAATCTGTCCAAGGCAAACTAATAAAGTGAGCGTCTCTAGAATGATGCAACCTCAGCTTTCAACTTGTCTTGGATATACTTTTTATTTACAATAAAAAAATTTTTACACTATAAAACATCCACAACAAACTTAAGATTTAGGTTTCTTTACTCGATTATATGTAATAATTTTTTAATGTATAACTTAAAAAGACATTGCAAACATTTACAATACAGACTATATAGAACTAGACGAGGACTTCAACTTTATAGCGTAATGCTGCCATCTTGTGGTACATTATAATATTGCACATTGCCTGTATTTAAAAAGTAACAAATCATTTTGCCCAATAAATTGTTTATGTAACTTTGTGTGTGTGTGTGTGTGTGTGTGTGTGTGTGTGTGTGTGTGTGTGTGTGTGTGTGTGTGTGTGTGTGTGTGTGACCATTATGGCTTTCGTCTCATAGCATGTTTATTTTAATACACACACAGTCTATAATTAAACATATTTTGTTATTATTATCATTACAATAATAATATTTATAATAATTATTAGTAGTAGTATAACCATTAAAGCTCATTTATGAGATTTTATCATATATTTTTACTAGCGTAAGTACACATGGTTGACAGTTAACGTGCTTGTAGAAATAGTTAAAAGGTTAAAGCTAAAAATAATCTGATCAGCTTTAATGTAATCAGCGATATTATTATTACTTTAGGTTGAAGCCCACGTACATGTCTGTCTGCAACAAAGATGAACCCCATAATTGTAATTTCACAAAATTTTTTCGGTGTGTGTGAGAAGGTTATATGGTATTGGATTCCTCTGGGTTGGTGGCTAAGTATTATAGAAATGTTATTATATTTTGAACAAAGTAATTGTATTATATCTTAAATTAAGTATTATACAAATTATATTATATATTTAAATTATTCACCTAGTTTACAGCAAAGTTTTGAATCTACTTTTTAGTTAATGAGAAAGAGACGATATAGGAAAGTTTATGTTTATGATCAGATAAAGATGAAGTTTTGTCTTAAAACGACTCCAGCGTGTTAAAATTCACTTATATCCACTTCAGCGCTGTTATTTCAGACAAAGTGAAAATATGAACTAATCCCAGTCAAAATATTCACTTTATCTTTTCTAATTAATATCTATTGGTGCAGGTGTTTGTTTACATTGAGACAGTAGCGCATTAGTAGATTATTATATTAAATCCCACATATAACTGTTCATAACGTCACTTTTACTCCACATTTAGATTTAAACTGATGGTGCAGATTAAACTACAGACAGAAGATCTAAGGACTCTAATGTATGAAATGTACAGTTATGGAAATCATTGAAAGACTGAATTCTGACCAGACAAAACTTTTCTTTAATTAATAGAGATAATAAAATTACTATTTAAAAGTTTTGTTTGCATTTAATTCGAGTGTGGGGGAGGGGATCAATGTTATTATAACTTTAGAAGTTACATTAAAAAGAATGTACAGTATTTAATTATTTAAAATGACAATGCTTCGCTTTGGCCACTAGGTGGGGGTAGATACCTACATATCATCTATGCTGCGTTTCAGTAACAGTGTTTGCTACAATGTTGTTCTAAGTCTTTGTTCTTCTCTCTCTTTTCGGAACCCTGAGTCACAGCACTAATCTCCGTGCTCACCCTCTCCACGACACACCCAGAGTCTGGACTTTAGGAGCCGCACTTCATAAGAATTACACAATTACAGAACACGTGACGCTCCAGCCAATCAGCTTCGACTTCCCTGGTGGTCTCGACCAATCAGAGGCGGCGCAGGTGAGAAGCAGACGTCATGTTCCTCAGCTGCCGCTTGTAGTGATCTCTCTCTCTCACACACACACACACACATCGAAAGGCTCTGAGTTTTTCTCCTATTTATTGATATTATTGATGAGATGTTCAGGAGCAGCGTGTGTATGCTGTGCGCATGCGCAGAGACCCAGGATGGATGAAAGAGTTTCTGACTTTGATGATCAGCAGAGATCTTAGCAGGAACTTCAAAGGAGCAGCAACTACAGAGGTGAGTTCCGAGAGCTGAGCCTTCCTGTCATCCTGGTGTGTGTGTGTGTGTGTGTGTGCACTGTGTCACGTGACAGGGTTAAACATCTGTTTAAAAAAAGAAAAACAAATGTATAGATGATCATTAGATGTTTTGTTACAATCCTGTTTCCTGAAATGATCAAAGTGGGGCTTTTTTACATCATTTAATCAGCGGATCATAGATCACAGGGCTGGGCGATACGATGAGATCACGATGAATCATGGTGCAATTTATTTTTTCTCGGTGTTGTGATCAATAATTATAAATAATAATAATTATAATAAGTTAAAAATGTTTGAGTTCTGATAAAAGCAAACACACACACACACATAATGGAGTGTCGGAATGTTCTCTCGTTTATTCACAGATTAAACAGGGATGTAAGTCGTGAGCCAAAGCTCGGAGTAAATACACACACACACACATATGTGTAAATATGTGGTCATATCATGAACCTCATGCAGGCTATATGGAGGGGGGAGGGGAGGGGAGGGGGGGCATGACAGGGCATAAGGGGTACATTACATCATTGAGCACGAGTTGTTTACATGTTCTGTATACGTCTGGGGAACCTCAGGAAGTGTTAGTGTATAAGGAATGAGCCAAAAAACGCTAAATATTATTATTATTATTACGTCGCTAATTGTATACTCTTCTATTCATTTACTTCTTTTACAATTTTACCAACAAGTGTTAATAAATACTCTTATTAACTTCATTTCTTTTCAATACATTTACAGTAACGCTTCATAATCCCCTTTGAACAGTTGATATTGAGATGTATATCTGCTGCTTCTGCTCTGTGAAGCTTCATAACGGCTCTAATCTGAGGTGCTGGTTGTTAATTGGTGATTTCTGAGGCTGGTGACTCTAAATGAACATCTCCTCTGCAGCAGAGGTAGTTTCCGTCCTGCTTTCCTGCGAAGATCTTCATGAGAGACAGTTTCATCATGGAGCTTGATGGGTTTTACAAACGCATTCGACACAATACTGTTCTTGCACGAAGCCGACCTTCATGTCTTAAAATAAGATAACAGACTGTTGTTGTTATTTTATAGTTTAAAAAAAAATCCATTATTGTTCTAGAATGTAGGTAGAAAATAAATCGAACTTGTGTCCAAACTTTTGACTGGTTCTGTGTGTAGTTCTCTAATCGTGTCAGCAGTGTAATACATAGAATCATTCAGTTACAGGTCAGGAGTGGTGGTTACTGTCCAGATCAAACATGATAACAGTGAAGAAAAGCCTGGTCTTGTTGGAGTCCTCCTGTAATACTGCTGATCTCTTGGCATTTTTCTTCACTCGAGTTTATCACACAGCGAAAACATTTAGTATTTATACCTCTGTATATTTTTCTACTGTTGTAAACACACCAGGCTGGGTGAAGGTCATTTAGCTTATTTTTTATTTATTTATTTTTTTTTTACTCCATTTCCAGTCACAAGTCTGTTTCAGTCTTAACGTTGTAAAATTGACGCCACAGCAGCTTTAGCATACTGAAACTGTCATGACTCTAAAAACGGTCATGATCTCATTCGCACCGGTGTCCTAGAACTAATTAAGCCTTGGGTTTCAGTAGTGTTTAAGTTATGTGAGCTGTGTGTCCTCGTCTTGTTTCAGAGATGGCGAGCGATCGTATGGCCATCCTGAACGACGATGAGGAGGAACAGAAAAGAAGGTACGTCCTGGCTGAGCCGTTTAATACCTTGTCATTGGGGACGGCAAACGGCACTCCGCCCAGTCAACCACCGTCGTCTACTTCCACCGACTCGCTGCCCCCTCCGCCCTCTTCTAGTACAGACTGCCTGGAGCGGATGTGTATGAGAATAGACGAGCGCCTCCTGATCTCCAAGATCTTCTACTTCTTCTTCTACTCCGCGTACGGTTCACTGCAGCCTCTCCTGGCGGTCTACTACAAGCAACTGGGCATGTCGGCGAGTCAGGGCGGCCTCCTGGTGGGGATCCGCTACTTCATCGAGTTCTGCAGCGCACCGTTTTGGGGTGTAGTAGCGGACCGGTTCAACAAGGGCAAGGCTGTTCTGCTGTTCTCCGTTTTCTGCTGGGTGGTGTTCAACTGCGGCATCGGCTTTGTACCGCCGGCGGACATATCTTGCATGGAGCATATAACGGTAAACGCAACGACTCCGAGTTCCTCAGGGAACCAGTCCAGAAACCGTCGATACCTCACGGGGGACTTGTACGGGGATGACAGTTCCCTCCATCGGTCTGTAAGAAGCGATAATACAAACACATCCCTGTTCACTACACCTACACCTCAACAGCCCACTATCATCTACGATCAAAGCCAAGTGGAGAACATTTTCCTCATAATCCTGCTGGTGATCATCATCGGGGAGTTCTTCAGCGCTCCGGCGGTGACCATCGTCGACACCATGACCCTGCAATACCTGGGAAGGCAGCGCGACCGCTACGGCCTGCAAAGGATGTGGGGTTCTTTAGGATGGGGTATAGCCATGTTAGCTGTCGGCATCTGGATCGACCACACACACATCCAACCGGCCATCCAGGGAGCCGGCTGCAAGCTGCCGGACTACAAGAACTACCAGATCGCCTTCATCGTCTTCGGTGTTCTAATGACCTTAGCACTCGTCGTCGCCACGCAGTTCCGCTTCGACTCAAGGTTCGGGTCTGACCCCGCAGAACCGGATGTGAAACCGGATGTGGAAATCCCTCATGTAGTCCAGAACACATCTGAGGAAGTCCCGGTGCCAGGTCCCGGGTCGAACACGCAACCCCATTTTCCGCTCAAGGACCTGATTCGTCTGCTGTGCGGGATCCGTTACGGCTCCGTGCTCTTCGTGGCCTGGTTCATGGGCTTCGGTTACGGCTTCGTGTTCACGTTCCTGTACTGGCACTTGGAGGACCTGAACGGGACCACAACGCTGTTCGGGGTGTGCGCCGTGCTCAGTCACACCTCCGAGGTTGCTGCCTACTTCATCAGCCACAAGCTCATCGAACTCGTCGGTCACATCAGGTAAACTCAATGATGAGAATCTATTTTTATAACTTTTTATAATTTCAGTACTTTTACAACTTTTCTGATTGAGTCCGAAACTAACTATGCGGTTTTGGAGACGCTCCACAGAGTTAAATGTAAGTGTTTAGGGATGAAAACTCAGATTTTGTTCAAGAGAGAGAAACACTTCTTCTTAAACAGGAAAATAATCAACCTGAGAGTGGAAACAACAGGTTTCATCACACCATGTCGTTGATTATTTTCTAATTACAGCACGACCCTGAGTGTTTCATTTCCTTACACATTTCCTTAAACGCTACTATATGCTGGTGTATCATGAAGGTGTAACTATCACACATGTATATTGTGTGTATGATGTGATGTTTTGTCTGTTTAGACACCGAGTTCGTGCTCACTCACTTCCACTCACTGTCGCAGCAATTTTTTAAAGGCCACATATTACACAAGATTTACCTTCTTAGCCATGTTTGTCTCCAGTGTGTGTGTGTGCGTGTAAATGTATGTGTGTGTACAAGCAAGTACATTGTCCTTTAGCTGTGTTTGTATCTCCTGGGGTTTAAACAATCCAGTTAGGTTTTTCCAAATTAGTGTGACCTCATATAAGTAAGAGAAGGAGCTCATTCAGCTCGACACTGAAACGGCAGGTTTGGAGAAGGAGTGAAACAGATGTTTGATTGAGAAACCTGTTGGGGAAAATAGTAAAATATTAGACCTTTAAAGTTGATGATTTGATTTTATGGTTCAGTCAGAACCTTTTGATGCGAGTTAAAAAACAACAACAACGGAGTAGCGATAATTTTAGCATTAACAGAGGTGGAAAGAGTAATAAACTTGTTATACTTAAGTAAAAGTACTGTTACTTTAGTGAACTTTTACTGAAGTACAAGTAAAGTTACCCTTATAAAAATCTACTCAAGTAAAAAGCAGCTCATTAAAAATGTACTTTTTTTTTTTTTTTTTTTTTTTAACAGCGGGGGTGGGGTGGGGGATGGAACCCCCTTGTATAATAAATCTGTTCCCTTTGTTGTGCTTGAAATCAAAGTGGTCGCTTAAATATGACCAGGGGTTTGATCATAAGAATTTGTTGCCGTTTTACTTCCAGCTGTGTCTGTATCACTGGTATCTGTTTTGTCTCCATCGTTCTTGTGAATTTAGCACGTTTGTTCTCCATCCATCAATCAATCAATCAATCAATCAATCAATCAGTGCAGTGGTTTCTGGGGTGCAATTTTATTTCCTTCCCCATTGTATTATTTGTATTATTTTTCTTTTTCATTAATTTTTTTTAACTCGGTAGCGAATATGATTTAAAATGTAGTGAAGTACAATAGTTTCAACAAAACATACTTAAGTAAAAGTAAAATTACAGATTTTAAAAACTACTTTAAAAAGTAGAAGTACACAAAAAAATCTACTCAATTACAGTAATGCGTGTAAATGTAATTCATTACTTTCCACCTCTGAGCATTAATACTAGGGACGGGAATCACGGGGGTCACCTGATACGAGATCATCGCGATACCACGGTGTCGATTCGATTTGTATTGCGATTCTGTAAATATCAAGATTTTACAAAATCACAATTTTGTAAAATACCACCTGTAGGATGATAGAGGAACTGCAACATTTTAACACCTCCAATGCAAACATGTATAAATAAATAAACTAATAACAAAAAAAAAAAAAACGATAAATTATAATTAGTGACTATACGGAACTGAATCGATTTTTCTTTTCCTGCCTTGAATTATTACCCAGACAAATTGGTGGCCTTTTTGTAGGTTGTGATTTTATTATTATTTTCTATATTGTTTAAACTATCATAAAACTTTTATGGTGTATAAACTGACTTCATGTTGGAACTGAACCTTGAGGTGACTTAGACCTGTGTATTTTAGCTTCCTGTGTGTGTGTGTGTGTGTGTGTGTGTGTGTGTGTGTGTTAAAGCCTTCACACATTTGCATTAGACACTGCAAGGAAGCTACAAGCCCTCACACCTAGAGAGCTGCCGCTGTTGTTGTGTTGCGATGACGTGTTCACTCAGAGAGCCGGTTTTGAAAGTCATCTACGTCGTCTAACGTCCTCACATCAACTCCTTCCTGTTTCTGCTAATCTCCAGCTCGAGACTCGGCCCAGCGTTCAATCTCAAGCTCGTGTTTCAGCGCTCTGAGGAATCTGAGAGATCAGTGTGACAGCCCCCCCCCCCCCCCCCCCCACACACACACACACTTCTCAGTGTACGTCTGCGTTCTTTAGAGCTGATGAAAAGGTCAAAATTATTGTTTGTTCATTCTTTGGTGTACAGTATGTTCTTTTCTTGGTTGTTGTGTCTGTGTTGCGTCTGGTGCAGAAGAAATGTGTGTGGGGGGGGCAATGGGGGGGCAAGCAGTATTTATTTAAAATATTTTATTGGTTTGTTTGGTTATTTATTAACATATTTATAATAATTCAAAAATTGATCATCAGTAAATAGGTTGTTATAAAATCTCCAGTGAGTATATACACTGTTGCCCATATGTATTGGCACCCTTCAGGAGCAGTTTGCAAAAAAATATATATATATAATACAAATAAAATGTATATAAAATTTAATATAAATAAATGAATAAAAATACATTTATAAAGTAATAAATATAGTTATGTGAATATTTTTAGAGCCCAAATCTACAGTAGTATTAACATGGAAACAGTTTTATATAAAAATGTTTAGTAAAACTGTGTGGAAATGGGTTTAAAACAAGGAAAATAATTTTACATTCATTATTCGAAAACTTCTAATAACCGGGTGTCATTTTTTTTATCTGTCATTTGAGGAGGTTTAAACTTCCATATTAATATGGTGTATTAATTGCACTGCAACGTGCACTGCAGTATAGCAGGGATGTCATGGCATGTTTGAGGCAACTTGGCAATCGTTGCTACGGGCGATTTTTATTACATCATACACAGCAGATCATCATACATCATACCTGACCAGAGAAATAGAACAGAATAAGATGGGATGGGGACGGGGTCCGTCAGGCGCATCGTCGTTTCTGTGGCAGGTATTTATGGGGTCGGGTTGCCAGGTCAATGCTGATTGTATCTGTGCCCTGCAGCATGGGGGCTCGAACCGGGGACCTCCTGATCAGAAAGGCAACACCTTAACCCCCGAGCTACCCCTGCGCTGGTCATCATCCAGATTATTAACAGTAAAATGCAACTAATTGTGAAAACACAGTGGTTATAAATGACTGAACTGAGCAGGAGTTTCATTACGAACATTTTGTTCTGTGAAGTAAAACAGAAGTTGACCAGCGATGGTGGAGCAAATCAGCTTTCTGTGCTACATCTTGTGCAATAAGACATTTCCTCTTGGCAACAAGTAGATTCTTATTAGTATTCCATTTTTACACTGTGTGTGTGTGTGTGTGTGTATACTGTACAGTGCTGTGCAAAAGTCTTCACCCCCGTTCAAACGTCCTTGTATGTTTAATGTAGCCTTGAGGAACAGTTCTCCAGGCGTCCTGAAGGACGTCTCATGTTCACTCCAGTCCCTGAACCTGAGCAGTTTCAGAGGAATGTTTGTTCATTTGTTAATCCACACAGTGACCCATCAATCACTCAATCATCTAACTGAAGTCCTGACCCAGTGAGTAACAGGTGCAGATGATGACAGATGATCAGGTGATTATTATACTGCTGATGCTGAATACTGTGGTGGTTGGAACAGACGAGAGGGGAAACGAGGTCGCTGCTGAGGCTGTTATATGAACAACCAATTACTTATTGTCTTAATTCTTTCATTTAACTCAATATGAGAAATGTCCTGTGGGACTTACGTCACAGTATTGTAGAGCTGAACACGTCCTCTCGGTCGTGCACTAGGTGAGCTGCACATTGCAGTTTTGTTGTAAGCACTGGAACTGTGTTGTGTCAAGTTTTATTAAAAATATTCCCGTATCTGTTTTTTATTATTATTTCTTGCTAGACAAAGAATAACTTGAAAGCTTCCTGCA